>OY882862.1:96423614-96673289 GCA_963693515.1 Pipistrellus nathusii
GCCCGTTAGCGTGTGGACAGGTGTTCACATGTGTATGTGCACGTGTGCACACATGTCTGTGAGGGTGTGCATGTCTTTGTTCGCACATGCATGTACATATGCCTGTGTGCCTGCACGTGTATGTGTTTGCGTATCTGAGGGCATGTATGTTTGTGTGTATCTCTCTGTGTGCATGTACATGCCTCTGCGTTTCAATGGGTGAATGTGTGTTTATGTATATGTCTCCGTGTGAGCGTGTTTGCACGTGCATGCATGTGCACAAATGTGTGTGTGTGTGTGTGTGTGTATGCATGTATGCATGTGAGTGTGTGCATGTGTGCCTTGAGGGTGCCGGCTCCGTGAGCAGGCGTGGGCTGCCCTGTGCAGAGGAGCTCACCTGTCGTTGGGGAGCACCTGGGGTGGCCCTGCCTGTGGGGCTTCCTGATAGAATGTCTTTCCGTGACGGAGCCCTGGTGCTGAGCTCGGAGCCGGTGCTGGGGGAATGTTCTGGAAAGGGCTCCTCCAGCGAGAGGGCTGGTGGCAGGTGGCCTTGGGGCCGCAGCCTGGTGCCCGTGAGGCTGGTTTTCCCCAGACTCCCGCTGTGAAGGGGCAGAGCCCTGGGAGAGGCCCGTGCACCTCCCTCTGCTGGCGGGACGGGCAGCGTGCCAGTCCAGCCCCGACGTCGCCCCTGCGCTGGCCACGCGGTGTGTTTCCCGGGGTGTGGCTTGTGGCCCTCCGGGCCCACCTGCGCTGCTCTGGGCCAGGAGCTCCTTCAGCGCGAGAGTGAGCCGTTGGCAGGAGGAAGGTCATTCCGGGAAGCCCGCACACAGGATGGCCACAGCACTGACGGGCCAGCCACACGCCCTCCGTCCTCCCCGTGGGGGCCTCCTGCAGGGCGCGCTCCTGCGGCGGCTCCAGCTCTCGCTCCCCCCAGGACCTGTGTGAGCGGCACGAGAAGGGCGTGCTGCACAAGCACCAGCGGGCCCTGCACAAGTACAGCCTCATGAAGCGGCAGATGAGCGCCGCCGTGCACAGCCACGAGCCCGAGTCCGTGGAGCAGCTGGAGTCGCGCATCATGGAGGTGCTCGGGCGCAGGGGCATTGAGGGGGGCATTGTGGGGGTGCTCTGCACAGGAAGGGGGGGAGGCAGGAGGAGAGGCCTGGACCCAGAGCCACATTGGGGCTCTGTGGCGCTCTGCACCTCTGATGCCGGGCCGGGCCGGGCCGGACGGAGTTGCAGGGGGGGGCCGGGGAGGCGGCGTGGGTGGCCCCCTGCCAGGCCGGAGCGAGGAGGCTGTCTGTCTGCAGCAGGAGAACGCCATCCAGACGATGGAGCTGCGGAACCACTTCTCGCTGTTCTGCCTGCACCAGGAGACGCAGCTGGTCCACGCCTACCTGCCGCTCACCTCCCACATCCTGGGGGCCTTTGTCAGCTCCCAGATCCAGGGTCACAAGGAGGTGGGCTCCCGCACCGCCCGCTCGGCCCCCGACCCTGGAGCTCCTTCGGACGTCGGCGGGAGAGCCAGGGCTTAGACGTGGGCACATCGCCTGCCTCGTGGGCAGGGGTGCTGCTGAGGCCGTGCTGACGCCGGGGCAGGGGCGAGGGGGAGCGGAGCAGGACACGGGAACAGCCCTGCCTCCTGGGGGACACCAGGAGCCATAGTGCAGGTCCCAGACCTGAGGCGGGCGTGAGGGTGAGGAGGGGCACCTGTGGGGCATCCCAGCTCTCGGCCACCCCCAGGTGGGCCCCTGAGCTTGTGGGAGATGGGGTGCCCGGCGGCGTGGAGGCTGCGGCCACACCTGCTGGTCCCAGTGACCCAGTGCCACCGGCCCTCGCTCCGTCCGCCTGCGGCCCCCTGCCCTCGGTGGCCCGGGTCTTTGCCTGGCCGGGGCTGGAGAAGCCGAGGAGCTGGCCGCTGCAGTCCACAGCCCTGCTTCTGTCCTGGGTCTTTCCACGCCCCTTGTTAGCCCTGGGGCGCAGCCTCCTCCTAAGCGGGTGCATCTGCCGGCCCCCCAGCTCCTTGGCTCTGCACGGGTCTGAGGCTCGGGATTGCTGAGACCCTGACCCTGAACTCTGCCCGCATGGCGTGCTCAGGCCTTGGTGGGCCGATACTCCTGTGGTGCCGAGTTCCTACCCAAACGAGGGCGCTCGGGGCTGGGCCATGTGCAGCCACCTGGACTCGGTGTTTCTGCCTCCCCGGGGCGCTGCAGGCCGGTGGGCAGGCCGCAGGCCCTTCCTCCCTCCTGTCTCATCGCCTGTGTGGTCCCCGGAGGAGGCTGTGCCCGTGTCGGCTTAGAGAGCACTGGAGAGGACACAGTGCTTCCTAACTCCCCGTGACCAGCAGACTGCGTCCTCAGTCCTGTGTGCAGGGGCCAGGGACTGGCCACCCGCACCTCTGGCTTTGGGCCATCCCTCATGTGGGCTTTGTGGAGGAACGGGCGGCGACACAGGGAGTGGGGAGGGCAGCCCTGGGCAGGGGACATGCCCAGTGGTGGCATGTCCCCTCCCCCGGCACCTGGGGAGAGCGGGGCGCTGGGCGGTGCGGCCGGCTGACCCTGTGCCCTCCCGCAGATGAGTAAGGTGTGGAACGACCTGAAGCCCAAGCTGCACTGCCTGTTCTCGGGACCTGCCAGCGCCCTGACCCCGCCTCGGTCCCCGCGGGATGGCCTGTCTCCTCACTAGTGCCGAGGACCGTGCCCCCACTGAAACCTCTTTCCACGGTGTGTCCTGTTTAATTCCGTCCGCGTGGCGGCCGGGGCCAGGTGCCGTGGGAGCAGGGCCGGGACAGGCCCAGGTCTGAGCGTCTGCTGAAGCTGAGGCACGAGGGGTCTGCTGGGAGTCACGCCATGTGTCCCGGCCCCAGCACTGGGCCTTAGTCTGGGGGTGGGAGAGTTCAGATGCCCTGGAGTGGTTTTCTCCCGGCAGGTGGTGCCTGGGTGTGTGCAGAGACCCCGTGTGCAGTGACAGTGAGATGATGGGCTGCATTAGCTGAGCAGAGGGGAGGTGGTACCCACGGAGGGCAGGCCTGGCTCTGCAGCCCGCACACCCTGTGGTCAGTCGGCAGCCTGGGCGGGTGGCCGTGCGAGAGCGTTTGAGCTACAGCAGGAGCCAGAAGGGGTCCGTGGCGCAAACTGTTTCCTGGGGACAAGCCCAGCGCGGGGCCCTGGTCTGGGGTTGGCCTGCAGGCAGTGTCCTGGTCCCCCCTGCACAGGCCCACCCCCGTACCACTGACTGCAGTGCTGAGGCTGTGCTGTCTGCTTGGTGCCCGGGGCCGCTCTGTCCTTTTTGGGGGTTGATGCCGTTTTGGTGCTTGGGGAGGAGCGAGGAGGGAGGCAGGTGCTGTTGTGGTGGAGGCGGTGGACCAGGGTCTGTTGCTGTGGTTAACCCTTCAAACCACATCACTGCTTTGAGGACTAGAACTCCTCACCCCCCTGCTCTCCCTTAGGGCCCAGGGGATGATTCCTCCCCCCCCCCCCCCCCCCCCCCCCCGGGCCCAGGGGATGGTGTCCGGCAGATCTGGGTGCGAGTGGTACTTTGTGCCTCGTGTGTCTGTGAACAGCAGACGGGACCCCGCGGGGCAGGCACTGGAGGCGGCTCTGGCTGATCACAGCATCGTGGGGAGCCCGCCTTCCGGGGCGCCTGCCTGACTCGGGTTTCTCATCTGCTGTAGCCTCACTTCCTCGTGGCGTGTGGACTGACCGGAGGGGAGGCTCCGAGGACCGCGGCGGGAGAGGGGCTGCCCACGCTGGACTGTCCACTCCCTCCCGTGCCCAGCTCCCCCAGCAGCAACCAGACACTCGGCACCACTGGGCTCAGACACGGCGCTGGAGGCGTGCGGACTCGCTGACGCTGAGGGCGGTCTGCAGCGGCCCCTCCTGCGTTAGCCGGCAAGGGAAGCACTTTACGGCCTGAATCAGTGACTGCCACAGCCAGCTGGAGTGTTTACAGACGGCCCACATTCCCAGGTTTTCGCCACGAAACGAACGTGGAAACTGTTATTAAACGTATTTATACAAGTTGGTGAGGCTGTTTGTGAGCGGGGGGCGCCCCTCCTCTCGGGTGAAGGGAGGGTGACCAGCCTGGGGCAGTTTAGACCAGGGCTTAGCCTTGGCCCTGACTGTGCCCGGGTTTCCCCGCACAAAGGAAGGGTCTCAGTGTGGTGAGGACCTGCCGCCTGCCCACCTCCATGCCCCCAGCGAGCCTGCAGCACCAAGCCCATTAGCACCCCCCGCAGGCCCACGGTCCCAGCGCGGTCCGCCGAGTCTCCCGCTGTCTGCCCACGGGGGCAGTCACGGCCAAGCGTGCCTGCTGGCGTCCCGAGCACCGGCCTGCTGAGAACTGAGGGTGAAAGACATTTATTTCCCTTCCCATCCGCTCACATTCCACACACACAGCCCGGGCCTGGTTCTGCTTGGTGCCGCAGCTACTCTGTCCTTTTTGGGAGTTGATGCCCCCTTTTTGGTGCTTGGGCCGGAGGAGCGAAGGCCGGGACGGGCGGGCGGGGCCGTGGTCCTGCCTACACCGTGTCCACCTCGCGCAGCCTGTAGTCCAGGATGGTGTCGTGGCCCTGGAACTTGAAGTAGCCCTGGAACTTCCTCTTCTGGAGCAGGAGGGGGAACCAGTAGCTGTCATCCGGCCACATGTGGGCGAAGGGGATCTGGTCCAGGGGGAACCACTGAGGCCGCATTTCTGTGGGCGAGAGAGCACGGGTTCCAACTGACGGCACCACCCCTGGGATCCTGGGCTGTGGTGTCGGAGTGGGAAGGGGTCGGAGTGGGAAGGGGTCGGTGGATCCTGGGCTGTGGTGTCGGAGTGGGAAGGGGTCGGAGTGGGAAGGGGTCGGTGGATCCTGGGCTGTGGTGTAGTGGAAGGGGTGGGTGGGTCCTGGGCTGTGGTGTCGGAGTGGGAAGGGGTCGGAGTGGGAAGGGGTGGGTGGGGCCTGGGCTGTGGTGTCGGACTCACCCTCGCTCTCCGTGGGCGTCCCCTGCACGCTGTCCGTGCAGAAGATGTGCACGTCCATCAGCTCGGGCTCCCCCACGAACTCGAACGTGATGTGGCCCGCCTTGTGCAGCGCGTCCACAGTGACCCCACACTCCTCCTGCAGCTCCCTGTGGGCGTGGAAGGCGACAGCTGGAGCCCCTGCCGGCCCTCAGAGCCCCAGCACAGTGCCGGGGGACCGAGAGCGACAGTATTTTTTTAAAATGAATTCTTTAAGTATTTAAATTCCTTTAAAAAAATTTTTTTTATTAACTTTAGAGAGGGAGAGAGAGAAACATCGACGAGAGAGAAGCACTAATCAGCTGCCTCCTGCACGCCCCACACTGGGGATCAAGCTTACAACCCGGGCATGTGCCCTTGACCAGAATCAAACTTGAGACCCTTACATCTACAGGCAGATGCTCTACTCACTGAGCCACACCAGCTAGGGCCAGAGTATTTGTGCCCGGAAGGGAAATGAGTCCACTGGACCAGAGGGGCGGGGGTCAGGGCAGTGAGGGGCACTGGTTCGGGTGCAGACTCACTGTGGACCTTGTGGCTGCCCAGGCCTGCAGAGGTCAGCTGCTTGGCTGTCTCCCGGGAGAAGGATGGTAGAGCTGGGAACCCCCACCCATCTGCGGCTCCTGCTCCCCAGGGGCTATAGGCCTCGGGAACCTGGGTCCTGAACCGAAGCCTTTCCGCCAGAGTCTTCCCTCCCTCCCTCCCTCCCTCCCTCCCACCTTCCCGCGCAGAGTGCGGTCCCAGCAAGGGGACCCTCCACCCTCTGGGCCTGGAGCTTTGGGCCTGTCCTCAGGGCTGCTGCTCAGCGGGGGTGAGGTCAGCACAGTCAGGAAGGCCCGGCCGTGTTCCCAGCTGCTGACTGCAGACACCCTGGCCATAGCCCCGGACGCCTCACCCGGAGCCTTGCAGCCCGGCCGCGTTTCCCTCCCAACAGCCCGCAAGGAGCTGCGCGGCATCGTCACCCTCTGTACCCGTTACACACCGCAGAGTGGCTCGGCCTCCACTCCAGCCGGCTTCCCAGCCGCTGTTAACGGAGACACAGCTTCCTCCTGCTTTTCACCCACCTGTGGCACACCTCATGCCGATCCCCGACAAACTGGTCCCGCCAGCTCCGCGGCTGGCGGCCATCACCGGCAGGCAGGGCCAGGTCCGTGCCGGGGACTCGGGCTGCCGCCGCGACCCCGAAACATGGAGTCTGAACCTCCCTTTAGAGCAGCAGTTCTCGACCTGTGGGTCGCGACCCCTGTGGGGGTCGAACGACCCTTTCACAGGGGTCGCCTGAGACGGTCGGAAAACACAGGTATTTACGTCACAACTCCTAACAGGAGCAAAATGACAGTTATGAAGCGGCACCAGAAATAACTTTATGGTTGGGGGTCACCACCACATGAGGAGCTGTATTAAAGGATTGCTGTATCAGGAAGGGTGAGGGCCACTGGTTTAGAAATCTGCCTCCCCACTGCCATTTACTTGTTTCTATAAAAACGTTCTGGGTACGACACTCAGCCACCTGAGCCGCCTGGCCAGGGCCAGCTGTTATTCCCATTTTGCAGATGAAGACACTGAGGCTTGAGGGTTAAGCACCTGCTCCAGGTCACACGGCTCAAAGGGGTGAAACCAGGGGTCTGGCTCTACAGCCGGAACCCGCATCCCCTGCGAAGCCGGGCCTGTGCTCAGGCCCAGCCTCCCTCACCTCTTGGCCCCGTCCTCGATGGTCTCTCCCTCGTGCACTTTGCCCCCGAAGCCGTTCCAGCGGCCGGCCCCGAAGCCCCGCTTCTTCATGCCCAGCAGCACGCGCTGAGGCTGCAGCACCAGCACCAAGGTGTAGAGCCGGGAGGCGCCCATGGTCCCTGGGCTCTAGGAGGAAGCAAGGCTGGCTGGCTTGACTTGGCGCTGACGGGTGTGTCTGGGGCAGGTGGGCTGTGGGGGCGGGGCGGGGCGGGGGCAGGTGGAGCAGAAGTGCGCTCTGGAAGGCAGGGATGGGAGCCTGCAGGAGATCCCAGCTCTGCAGGGCCTGTCAAGGAGCACACGGTCTGGGCCACCACGGGCCTGGCCTTCAGAGCCTGAGGCAGCAGGAGCAGAGAGGGACACACCTTCCCTCCCCTGCCCCAGCCCAGGCCCCGCCCCAGGCCCCACCTGAGCCCAGGGCCCGCCCCAGCCTAGGCCGCACCTACCCAAACCCCGCCCACATCCCTGGCCCCGCCCCCACTGAGCCCAGGCGCCCCCAGAGCCAGACCCCGCCCCCAGCCCGGGCCCCGCCCCCAGCTCAGGCCCCACTGAGCCCAGGCCCCGCCGGCGCCCAGCTCCTCCGCACAAGGAGGGCACATCCAACCGGTGTGGCTCAGCAGTTGAGCATCGACCTAGGAACCGGGAGGTCACAGTC
Organism: Pipistrellus nathusii; assembly: GCA_963693515.1. Classification (NCBI taxonomy): domain Eukaryota; kingdom Metazoa; phylum Chordata; class Mammalia; order Chiroptera; family Vespertilionidae; genus Pipistrellus; species Pipistrellus nathusii. The sequence continues at coordinate 96,430,975 of OY882862.1, forward strand.
CAATTCCCGGTCGGAGCACAGGCCCGGGTTGCGGGCTCCATCCCCACGGGGTGTGCAAGAGGCAGCTGATCGATGATTCTCTCTCATCGCTGTTTCTAACTCTCTATCCCTCTCCTCCTCTCTGTACAAAATCAATAAAATATATTTAAAAAATTCCCGGTCGGGGCACAGGCCCGGGTTGCGGGCTCTATCCCCAGTGGGGGGCGTGCAGGAGGCAGCCGATCCACGGTTCTCTCGCTGATGTTGTTCCCTTCCTTCCTCTCTGAGACAAAAAGCACATTAAAAAGGCGGGAGGCTAGCACCAGCCTGCCCCGTGGCGGCGGCCCCGCTCCGGGTGCACGGCGCCCCCTGGCCCGCTCCCCGCTCACCTGCGGGCTCCTCGCGCTTTCAAGCCCGCGCGCTGCTTCCGGGGGCGTGGCCTCCGGCGGAAGCGGAGCCGGCACTTCCGGCGGCGGAGCGGGCTGGCGCCCATGGCGGGGTGAGCGGCGGGCGGCGGGCGGCGGGCAGCTATGCGGCGCCTGCTGCCTGCGCGCAGGAGGCGGGAGCGGCCGCGCCGCACGGGGTCCTCCTCCGGCCGGACCGCCTCCGTCTCCCTCCTCCTGGCCCGGATCGTCCGCCCGGCGATGGGGCTGCGGACTCCACGGCGGGCAGAGAGCGGGGCAGGGTTTTAGGAGCAGGAGGGTCAGGTGGGGGGGCCCTGCAGGTGGGGGGGCCTGCATGTGGGGGGCCTGCATGTGGGGGGCCTGCAGGTGGGGGGTCCCGGCAGGTGAGGGGTCCCGGCAGGTGAGGGGGCCCGCAGGTGAGAGGGGCCCCGCAGGTGAGGGGGGCCCCGCAGGTGAGGGGGCCCTGCAGGTGGGGGGGCCCCTTAAGTGAGGGGCCTGCAGGTGGGGGGCCTGCAGGTGAGGGGGGCCCCGCAGGCGGAGGTGACGCTGGTGGACAGCGCCCGGGCTCCCAGGCTGTGGCACAGGCTTCTGAGAAAGGAAAGGCTGCTGTGGCCGCATCCGGGATGTGGATGGGGTTGGAGGAGGTCAGCGGTCAGCTGCCCAAATCTGGGGGATGTGTTTGTGTAACTCCCTTCTCCGCCCCCCTCCTGGGATTGGTTCTGGCCCCAGGACCCCCCTCCCTGAGGCTGTGGCCCTTGAAGGCGTGATTCCCGTGTTACTGTCTTCAGATCCTGTCCACATGCGATGGTGTTGAACAGGCTTGGGCTGGAGCCTGGGGATAATGATAGCTTTTTTTTTTTTTTTTCATCTTTAGAAAAATAATAATAAAAGTGTAGAACCTATTTTGTAGGTCTGAGAGTTAAATGAAGAGTCTTGGCAGTTGCTAACTTTTGAAACCTAACTTTTCCTAAGAGCCTGGGAGCTTGTCCTTAAACTGCTCCACCAGTTGATTCAGTTTTGTTAAGAAATGTGGCTGGTCAGGCATTGCTCAGTGGTTGAGCTTTGACCTATGAACCGGGAGGTCACCTCTTCGTTCCTATCAGGGCTTGCAGTCTTAATCCCCAGTAGGGGGCGCACAGGAGGCAGCCGATGGATGATTCTCATCATCAATGTTTCTATCCCTCCCTCCCTCCCTCTCTGAAGTCAATAAAGATACATTAAAGGAAAGAAAGAAATGTGAAGGCCAGGATCTCTAGCCTCCGAACTTGCTTACAGGGAACCGAGTAGCCAGGCAAAGACTATCTCCTGGGGCTCTCCCCGTCTCGCCGTCTGGCGAACAGCTGTCCCTCTGTGCCTGGGTGTCCTAACTCAGGGACACCAGTCCTATGGGATTTGGACTCACCCATATGTCTTCACTTTCACTTAATTCCTTCTTTAAAGACCAGTTCACTTTGAGGTGTTCGGGGTGGGGCCTGCAAATAAATTGTGGGCCCTAACCGATGTGGCTCAGTGGATAGAGTGTTGGCCTGCGGACTGAAAGGTCCCAGGTTGGATTCCGGTCAAGGGCATGTACTTTGGTTGCAGGCACATCCCCAGTAGAAGGTGTGCAGGAGGCAGCTGATCGATGTTTCTAACTCTATCCCTTTCCTTTCCTCTCTGTAAAAAATCAATAAAATATATTAAAAAAATAAGTTGTGGGAGTCACAGGTCAGCACATAATCCTGCTTTCTGACTGGCTGTTAGATTTCCTTCCCTCTTGGGCCCCGGGGTGCTCTCTGACTGCACAGCTTGCACCGGGGCCCACCGGGCTCGGGACTAGTGGACGCAGATGCCAACCGCTGCCCCTTTCCCTCGCCAGGTGCGGCAGGCTGGCGTGTGTGTCCCTGCCACGCCACGGGCTCCACACGGCGGCCAGGCTCTGCAAGGCCCGCACGGGCGCCGAGCACCAGTGGCTGACGCGCCACCTGAAGGACCCGTTCGTGAAGGCGGCGAGGGTGGAGAGCTACCGGTGCCGCAGCGCCTTCAAGCTTCTGGAGATGGACGCGAGGCACCGGATCCTGCAGCCTGGCCTCCGGGTGTTAGACTGCGGGGCGGCCCCCGGCGCCTGGAGCCAGGTGGCGGTGCAGAGGGTCAACGCCGCGGGCGCAGGTGGGTCTCATCTCCGGCAGCTCGGGGCCCGAGGCCCAGCACCCAGCCGCCGAGCTGCTTTCTGAAGATGGGGGTTTGGTAATAACAACAACGGTAAAGATGGGACACGGACATTTCCAGAAGGAAAGGCACAGTGACGATTAAAAGCCCCTCAGGTCACACCGTGCTCGTATGTGGGTTGCTCACCGTTAGGATTTTTTTGCACACCAACGCTGTTCTCGTTCTTATCAGAACGCGCTTCCATCACGGCCCGCTTGTTGCCGAGGAGCCGAAACAGCCTTTTTGTGCTGAACGGCAGCGCTGTCTCTGACTGCATCCGGGTTCTGGGTCCTGGCTGCCGAGGCTCTGTCCCTCCCCAAGGTCTCGCTGGGGCTGCTCCGTTCGCACAGCTGGGGCTCTGACTCCAACTCAGGCCCAACCCGAGGGGCGCAGCTTTTATCTTTCATACTTTAGGGTTTTGTCAAAGGTTTTTGTTTGTTTGTTTGTTTGTTTTTTTAAATCCTCACCCAACGTTATGCTTATTGAATTTAGAGAGAAGAGATTGGGGGGCGAAGGAGAGACATCGATATGAGAGAGAACATTGATTGGCTGCCTTCTGCCCATATCCCAACCAAGGTTCGAACCCACAACATGGGTATGTACCCTGGCTGGGAATCGAACCTGCAGCCTTTCCATGTATGGGATGGCACTCCAACCAGCTGAGCCATACCAGCCTGGCTGTAAAGGTGTATGTGTGTGTGTGTGTGTGTGTGTGTGTGTGTGTGTGTGTTTTCTTTTTTTAATATGAAAAAGGTTCCCCTGATTAATAAACAGGTAAACCAACACCCATACAACGTAGAAAGCGACGTCATCCTTTCGAACAGGTGCTGGGGGCCGTCCCTGCGTCTAGGGCATCGGGTCTGCGCTGCAGTGAGCCTTCTCGCCACCTGTATCCCCGCCGTGGCACCTGAGGGCCCTGCGTGCGCTGGCGTTCCATGACAGTTGTGACAGTTCACAAGCATCTCTCCCAGGCACCTTAGAGGGGACATTTGTGCCCATTTTCTGCACGAGAAAACTGAGGTAGAGGGGTGGAGTGACCCCCGAAAGGTATAGCATTGGGCCTGCTTGCTTCATTCAGCATCCCCGCCACATGGCTGGCGGGGGCGCTGTAGGGCTTGAGAATTGGCATAAAAACATTGTTTTTCGCTCCAATGCTTGTTGACTGAGGGACTGGACATGGGACAGAAACTTCCCTGGCACCGCTGTGGAGGAGCAGGGGGCCACGGTGAACTTAGGGAGAAGTGGAAGCAGAGTGGGGGGAAACGGCTTGCTTCTCTTTCTCCCAGAAGTTGCCCAGCTGCACCCCAAGCGATTTGCCCCGAGTGGGCTCTTCCTGAGGTTGTAAGGAAGGGGATGCTCCAGGAGAGCACCGTACAGGGGCAGCCGCCTCAGGAAACCGGACCTGGGCAGGGTACCGATTTTGGACCTTATTTTAGATCCGCCTTTCCCTCATAGCTCAGCTTTTTCTTAATGGAAAGAATTTAGATGAAGCTACAGACTGACTTGTTGGTTTAACCCAGAGGCACTTTATATGCTAGTGCCGTGGTCGGCAAACCGAGGCTCATGAGCCACACGCGGTTCTTTGGCCCCTTGAGTGTGGCTCTTCCACAAAACACCACGGATTGGGTGGGTCTATTTTGAAGAAGTGGCCTTAGAAGAAGTTTAAGTTTGAAAAATTTGGCTCTCCAGCTGAAACCAATTTGGCTCAGTGGATAGAGTGTCGGCCTGCAGACTGAAAGGTCCCAGGTTCGATTCCGGTCAAGGGCATGTACCTTGGTTGCGGGCACATCCCCAGTAGGGGGTGTGCAAGAGGCAGCTGATAGATGATTCTCTCTCATCGATGTTTCTAGCTCTCTATCCCTCCCTCTTCCTCTCTGTAAAGAGTCAATAGAATATATTTAAAAAAATAAAAAATTTGGCTCTCCAGAGAAATTTCAATCGTTGTATTGTTGATATTTGGCTCTGTTAACTAATGAGTTTGCCAACCACTGTGCTAGTGTAACAGTTTCTGTTTCAGCTCATCAGGTGAGCAGGCTCAGGGGAGAAATGAAATGAAATGAAATCAGCTGGAGATGAGTCTGGGGCGGGGCCCCTGGTCTGCCTCTGACTCTGGGACTGCACTGAGCCTCTCTGGGCCTCCGCTTTCTCCGATGTAGTGTGAAGCACCACAACTCCCCACGTATGTCCTCGCAGGATGTAGAGGGGGAAGGCCCGTGTCCGCCTGCCTGCACATTAGCTCTTCCTCGGTCCTGTTTCATGGCTGTGGCATGTATTTGGGGGGAGAGTCAGGGTGTAATAACTCATCCCGTTTCTTCCTTAGATCCCAGCAGTCCCGTGGGCTTTGTGCTCGGGGTCGATCTTCTTCACATCGCACCCCTGGGAGGGGCGACCTTCTTGTGCCCCGCGGACGTGACTGACCCCGAGACCTGGCAGAGAGTCCGAGAACTGCTTCCTGGCGGGAGAGCTGACGTGATTCTGAGTGACATGGCCCCCAACGCCACCGGGATCCGGGGCCTGGACCACGACCGGCTCATTGGCCTGTGCCTGTCGCTCCTGGACGTGGCTCCCCACGTGCTGTGTCCCGGGGGGACGTTCCTCTGTAAGACCTGGGCTGGAAGTCTAAGCCACCGGTTACAGAAGCGACTGACCGAGGAATTCCAGGGCATGAGGACCCTGAAGCCAGAAGCCAGCAGGAAGGAGTCCTCGGAGGTGTACCTCCTGGCCACACAGTACCGCCGCGCCGCGGGGCCTGGGCGGGCCTGAGCGTTCTCCTCCGTTCACGGCCCTGCTCGCCCACCGTCGCTGCGTGTGGCTGCGAGGCCTCGGCCTGACCTGGGAGGCAGCAGGCAGGACAGTGGGGACCTCTTTTTACACCGAGAAGATGACGAGCTGTGTTCAGTGGCCATGATAACAAGCCGTCTGTCCGTGATTTGGGAAGATGAAAGTTATGAAGTTATCAGGAGAGAGGGACAAGATGAAAGGATGAGCAGACGCGCTGGGGAGGGAAGGAGAGACCCTGAGGCAGCGCCCGAGAGGCAGGCCCCTGCTTCGTGCTCGCCTCAAAGGCGAGGGAGCTACCCAGAAACAGGCTCCACCTTTGCTCCGGGAACAGCAAGCATGTTTCCAGTTGAGATTTTGGCTCTACAGCATAATGAGAAAAATCTGAAATTTCAGTCTGGGGATTAATTTCCATGTCTGGTGAATGATCTACAGATACTTCCACTCTTCAAGCAGCGAGAATTCCCGGAGCAATTAGGGGAGACATTTCGTATGAATTTATGCGTGGGGTGGGTGTGCTCTGGGCTTTGCTGGAAATACATTGCTGTAATATCCCGGGCTCCCTAGACAGTAAAGGTAATTACCAAAGCAAGCAACAGTGTGTGTTATTTCCCTTTCTCCTCCAGGGATTGCTGCCGCTTTATAAACAGATAGGTTGTATTACTTGAAGGGATTTCCATGCTTTTAAGTTTGCCTTTAAAAAAATATATATTTTATTGATTTTTTACAGAGAGGAAGGGAGAGGGATAGGAAGCTAGAAACATCGATGAGAGAGAATCATCTATCAGCTGCCTTCTGCACACCCCCTACTGGGGATGTACCTGCAACCAATGTACATGCCCTTGCCGGGAATCGAACCTGGGACCTTTCAGTCTGTAGACGGACGCTCTATCCTCTGAGCCAAACCGGTTTTGGCTATATATATATATTTATTGATTTCAGAGAGGAAGGGGAGGGAGAGAGAGAAACATCCATGAGGAGAATCATGGATCGGCTGCCTCCTGCACGCCCGCCCCACATGGGGGATTGAGCCCACAACGTGGGCCTGTGCCCTCGACGGGAATCCACACCAGCCAGGGCTTAAGTTTGCTTTTGAAAACCGGTTACTGGTTCTTCAAAGCCATTCCTGGAGGTGCTCGCCCCCGTTTGCTGACTGCGGAGAGATGATTGGGTCCCGGGGGTCTCACGGGGTCCTTGGCGGAGCCCAGCTGCCTGAGGGGAGCCGCGGGCTGGGGTTAGGCTTCACCCCATTTCCGTTGGGTGGTCGGCTGTTAGGTCCGGGACCCTCCCCGCTAGTTCCATCCGCGCTCCCCCCACCTTCTCCCGGGCCGGTCACGTCGGGGTCAGGTTTCACCCTCGGGGAGGGGAACAGCCCACACCGGGGCCGTCACTCCGGCGGGGCGGGGCCCCTCCGACGCTCCCAGGGCCCCGCGGAGGGGAGGCCGGGGCTCAGGGAGACCTGGACCGCCCGGTGTGGGAGCAGCGGGCGCCCCGTCTGGCCCTGCGGGCGGTTCCACACACGGTGCGGGCAGCCGCCGGCCTGCGTGGGGCGGGGTGTCCGCACGGTCCGGGCCTTGCGGCGGCCCCGGCCCCGGCCCTGGGGGAGCGGAAGCGGGAGCAGCGGCGGCCCCGGGGGGCGGGAGGGAGAGGGGGCAGCGGCGGCCCCGGGGGGGGGGGCGGGAGCGGGAGCAGCGGCGGCCCGGTGTGTGGGGGTGTGTGGAGGGGGCAGCGGGCGCAGCCGCTCGCGGAGCCGGGACCGCCGCCGCGCACCCGGCAGCTGCCGGCCAGCCCCACCGGATCTCGCGAGAGCGCAGCCGCAGATCTCGCGAGAGCGCAGGCGCAGAGGAGGGAGATCTGAGCGGGGACTGCGAGCCGGCCGGGCCGTGAGGTGGGTGCGGGCCGGGCGGTGAGGTGGGTGCGGGCCGGGCGGTGAGGTGGGTGCGGGCCGGGCGGTGAGGTGGGTGCGGGGCCGGGCGGTGAGGTGGGTGCGGGGCCGGGCGGTGAGGTGGGTGCGGGCCGGGCGGTGAGGTGGGTGCGGGCCGGGCGGTGAGGTGGGTGCGGGGCCGGGCGGTGAGGTGGGTGCGGGCCGGGCGGTGAGGTGGGTGCGGGGCCGGGCGGTGAGGTGGGTGCGGGCCGGGCCGGGCTGAGGGGGCGGCCTGGGGCCGGGGGAGCCCGGGGTCGGCGTCGGGGCAGGGCTGCCCGCTGAGGCCGAGGCTGGTTGCCGCCCCTCCGGCCGCGGGCTCTGACCCGGCGACCCCCGGCGCCCGCTCCCGGCCCTGTCCTTCCGGCCCTGATGCCCTCCTCGCCCTCTCTGTCCCCCTCCTGAGTCCCCCACCCCCTCCTCAGTCCCCGCACCCCCTCCTCAGCCCCTCTCTGTCCCCTCCTCAGTCCCCGCACCCCCTCCTCAGCCCCTTTCTGTCCCCTCCTCAGTCCCTCTCTGTCCCCTCCTCAGTCCCGGCACCCCCTCTGTCCCCGCACCCCCTCCTCAGTCCCCGCACCCCCTCCTCAGCCCCTCTCTGTCCCCTCCTCAGTCCCCGCACCCCCTCCTCAGCCCCTTTCTGTCCCCTCCTCAGTCCCTCTCTGTCCCCTCCTCAGTCCCGGCACCCCCTCTGTCCCCGCACCCCCTTCTCAGTCCCCGCACCCCCTCCTCAGCCCCTCTCTGTCCCCTCCTCAGTCCCCGCACCCCCTCTGTCCCCGCACCCCCTCCTCAGTCCCCGAACCCCCTCCTCAGTCCCTCTCTGTCCCCTCCTCAGTCCCCGCACCCCCTCCTCAGTCCCCGCACCCCCACCTCAGTCCCCGCACCCCCTCCTCAGTCCCCGCACCCCCACCTCAGTCCCCGCACCCCCTCCTCAGTCCCCGCACCCCCACCTCTGTCCCCGCACCCCCACCTCAGTCCCGGCACCCCCTCCTCAGTCCCCGCACCCCCACCTCAGTCCCCGCACCCCCTCCTCAGTCCCCGCACCCCCTCCTCAGTCCCCGCACCCCCACCTCAGTCCCCGCACCCCCTCCTCTGTTCCCAGCATCCCCTCCTCAGTCCCTCTCTGTCCCCCTCCTCAGTCCCCGCACCCCCTCCTCATTCCCGGCACCCCCTCCTCAGTCCCCGCACCCCCACCTCTGTCTCCGCACCCCCTCCTCAGTCCCCTCTGTCCCCCCTTCTCTGTCCCCCTCCTCAGTCCCCTCTGTCCCCCCTTCTCTGTCCCCCTCCTCAGTGCCCGCACCCCTCCTCTGTCCCTCTCCTCCATTCGGCTCCCCTCTCCTCTCTACCTGCTTCCCCTTCTTTGCCCCCAGCGCCCCCTGCAGCCGGGTCTCTGCCGGTCACTGCCCGTCCCTGCTGTCCCTCTGAACCGGGCAGTCAAGCCCCAGCTGCCCTCCGCGCCCCTGCAGGTCCACCCCCGCCCCCGGGTCTTCTGGGAGAAGGAGCACTGGTCGTGGCCAGTGTCCTGGAGGCTGAGGCCCAGGCGGCCATGGGCCCTAGGGCTGAGGGCTGCGCCTCCTGGGGGGGAGGGGGGGAGGAGTGGGTGCCTCTGTGCACCCCTGGAGCGATGGCAGAGCCCGGCCCTGCGCGGCACCTGCTGGGAGCCAGCGTTGCACACCTGGTGTGAGTGTACGTACAGCGTTTCATCCCTGGTGTGAGTGTACGTACAGGGTTCACACCTGGTGTGAGTGTACGTACAGGGTTCACACCTGGTGTGAGTGTACGTACAGCGTTCACACCTGGTGTGAGTGTACGTACAGGGTTCACACCTGGTGTGAGTGTACGTACAGCGTTTCATCCCTGGTGTGAGTGTACGTACAGGGTTCACACCTGGTGTGAGTGTACGTACAGGGTTCACACCTGGTGTGAGTGTACGTACAGCATTCACACCTGGTGTGAGTGTACGTACAGCGTTTCATCCCTGGTGTGAGTGCACGCACAGCGTTTCACACCTGGTGTGAGTGCACGCACAGCGTTTCACATCTGGTGCGAGTGTACGTACAGTGTTCACACCTGGTGTGAGTGTACATACAGGGTTCCATACCTGGTGTGAGTGCACATACAGCGTTTCATCCCTGGTGTGAGTGCACATACAGCGTTTCATCCCTGGTGTGAGTGCACATACAGCGTTTCATCCCTGGTGTGAGTGTATGTACAGCATTTCATACCTGGTGTGAGTGTACATACAGGGTTCACACCTGGTGTGAGTGTACATACAGGGTTTCATCCCTGGTGTGAGTGCACGAACAGCATTTTACACCTGGTGTGAGTGCACAGGCAGCAGCAAAAGCCTGCGGCGGGCTGGCGGGACGTGGGAGGCGGTGTGCCAGGTGGCAGGCGTCCTGCAGTCTCGTTAGGTCCAGGAGTGGTCCTTCTGCCCAGGACCAGAGTGGCCGCCGAAGCAGGGAGTGTGGACGCCAGCCCAGGGCCCGGTTGTCCGCAGTTCCATCCAGCGTTGGGATTGCTGGGACACTGGGTGTCTGGATAAAGAGGACGGAGTTGAGCTGCGGCCTAGTCCCAGGCAGGTGACAACGTGTGCGTTCTTTCCATCCTAGTGCGGCACATGCTTCAGTTCTCACAGGGGCGGTGCCTTGCGGGAGGATATGGTGGCTAAGGTTCTCGTGGATGAAGGAGCAGCCTGGTCTAATCCAGTAAATGGAAGGATTAGCCCTGCTGCCGCCCGCCACGCCAGCCTGTATCTGCGAGGCTCAGGGCAGGGGGAGCCCGGGCCCGTTTTCCTGGTACCGTCAGACCGAGAGGCGGAGAGGACGGGCCGGTGCGGGGGCGCGGAAGGGGATGGCAGCGGGGAAGACAGGGCTCGTACATTCCGAATCAAAGTAAGATCCGTCACTTCTTGGCTTTTTTGTTTGTTTTGGGGGTGGGAGGGGGTGGAGGAGGGAGGTGTTTTTCATCTAATTCTTAGGGAAAGCCTGTGGAGCCAGCTTTTCTAAGGGGAGAAAGTTCTCACCTGTGGCAGTCACACTCTGGCTGTTAACGGCTCCTTCGCTCCCTCGCTCGCGGGCTGCCGCCGGCTGGGGTGAGGCCGGAAGAAGCCGAGTCTGGGGATGCGGGTGCTTGGCCGCTGCTTGTCCTGGGCTCCTCGCGCTGGCTCGTGGAGCACGGGCCGCAGGCCAGGCAGGCCCAGGCGCAGTCCCGTTGCCACTTCCCGAGAGGCCTCACAGCGGTTCCGAGCAGCAGAGAGTCAGATTGTTTGGCAGCGGCTGTCCCTCTGCTGCTTGGTGGACAGTCATCCTCACTCCACTAGGCAAGGAGGTTTCGTGATGTCAGTTTACAGACGAGGAAACTGAGGCTTCGGGAGTCTTGGTGCCTTTCTTTTTGATATTTACTTGGTGGAGAATAGTAGTAATTTATTAGTCACTGGAGGCCCGATGCACGAAATTCCTGCAAGAGTAGGCCTTCCTCCCCCCTGGTGCTGGCTTCCCTCCGGCCTCTGGCAGGCACCTGGGGCCGGGGCTTCCCTCACAGCCTGGCTTTGTCTGGAAGGACGTCAGGTCTAGTTAGCATGTTATGCTCTTATTATTATAGACTAGAGGCCTGGTGCAGAAATTTGTGCACCTTAGGCCTGGCGGGTGATCAGGGCCAGCTGGGGACCCTCCTTCCCCGGCTGCCAGCTGCCAGCTGGGGTCTTCCTTCATTCCATGCCGCCCCCTCGTGGTTATCGCACTTCATAGCGAGCAGTTGAACTCCCAGTTGGTTGAACTCCCAAGGGGACGATTTGCATGTTAGCGTTTTGTTAGATAGGATTGTTAACAAGTCAGCATCACTGTGTATTCTGTTTGTGATTCCCAGAAGCAGGGCTCTCTGTGAGTGTGACTGGGGGAGGTGCCACCTGCCTGCTGCACACACACACACACACACACACACACCCGCTGTCTGTCTGTCCCGCTGCTGTACTGGTCTCTCTGACATTCAGCGGCTTGGGGGCATGTCGCCTTCTGTGCCTCTCACTTTTCTGGCACATCAGTTGGGCTCCCAGGTAACCCTGGGCAACGGGGCTGTGGGCCCTGGACTCCCTGAAGGGCTCAAGGGCAAGCGGCGGGGCAGGCACCACGGGAGGGCAGCCGGGGGACAAGTTCCTGGGGAGGGTCCCGTGACCGCCCTTGTCTTCCTCCAGAGCGGCGTGGCCATGGAGGACCTGGGGGAGAACACCACGGTCCTGTCCTCCTTGAGGTCCTTGAACAACTTCATCTCCCAGCGCGTGGACGGAGGAGCGGGCCTGGACGCCTCGGCCCCGGGGTTCCTGCAGATGCAGTACCAGCAGAGCATGCAGGTGAGTGTCGTGGGGAGCGGCGTCTCTGGCTGCAGACACCTGTCCTGCGTGTCCTCCCTGCCGTTCGGGGGAGTGCCCTGCGTCGGGCCGGGTCTCCTAAGGAAAGCCTGCCCTCAGGCAGGCGGGGCCGGTTCCTCAGATGTCGGCCCTCGCACACCGGTGCACACCGTTGTTCCGGTGGATGAGACGCCATGGGAACGTGACTTGTTTGCGGTGAGATCGTTCCTTACATGTCGTTTTGCTGAAAGTCTTGGGACCCATGGCCACCGCTGACGCTAAGTGGGCACTTCCTGTCGCTGCGCAGGTCCCTGTCTCTCCCGGGCCTCTGACGTGGCGGTCAGAGTTTGGGGAGGAAGCGGGCGGGAAGCAGGGTCTGGCCCTGACCGTCCTGGTTGACAGCCTGGTCGGTCCGCAGCGCAGAGCGGGCTGGTGCGCAGCGTGTGCTCACGGTAATGAGCTCACAGGCCTCGTGGTGGGTTGGAGAGCTGTCTGTCCATTTAACTGAGGAAAACCCACCTGCCTGGGCAGTGGCCACCCAGTGAGCAGTGGCTGGCTCCCTGGAAGGTGGACGCTGGGAAGGGAGGCTGTGCGGTGACACAGGTCCTCGGTGGCAGTCAGCACTGTCTCTGGACAGTGTCCAGTGTCCCTGGTTGAAATAAGAACCACTTGCTCTAGCCCAGTGCTTCTCCAATTCTAACGTGCATGTGAGTCCCTGAGAGTGCGTGTCAGAGGGCGATTCTGACCGGGTGTTTCTGGGGGCACCCAAGACTCGGCATGGCTGTTGAGTGTCCAGGAGGCGCTGTGTGCTGGACTGCAGGCCGTTCTGGAGTGGTCAGGGGCAGCCCGCCTGGAGAAGAGGCCCTTAGAGGTAGTGATTCTTTGAAACCATTGGGTGTGTCTTCTGAATCCCTTCAAGGCTTTAACGCACCTCTGTGGGCCTGCCATCTGTGGGAGGCAGGCTTCTAAGGTGGTCCTTGGTGGGCCCATCTGATCCAACACTAAGCAGGGAGCAGGGTTGTGGCAACGAGACTTGCAAATGTGATTAAGATCTCAGGTCAGTGGACCAAGGTGAGCCTGTGCAGTGTGGCTGGGCGATGAGACCTGAGCCCAGAGGTGCAGAGCAGGAGAGCGATCCCCGTGGGCGACTTCCTGGTGGAGCTGGAGAGGCCATGTGGCAGGACCTGTGGGTGGCCTCCTATGGTGACAGTGCCACAGCCATGTGCATGTGGAAGAGGGTCCCGAGTCCAGATGAACACACAGCCCTACTGACTGTGTGGTCAGCTGTGTGCCTGTTCTGACCTGCAGGACTGACTGATAGTCACGTTGCTGGTGTGTTACCCTGCTAGTTTGGTAATTTGTTACATGGCAACGGGAGGCTCTTTTCTTAATATACTCTCTTTTTAAAATTAAAACAAAACAAAACACAACATTTTTATTGGTTTCAGAGAAGAAGGGAGAAGGAGAGATAAATGGAAACATCATTATGAGAGAGAATCATTGATTGGTTGCCTTCTGGATTGAGTCTGAAAGCCGGGCATATGCCCTGACCGGGAATCGAACTGTGACCTAGTCCATAGGTTAATGCTCAACTACTGAGCCACACCAGCCAGGCTGCCCACTTTTTGGAAAGGAGCCCACACACTGTCATTTTAAACATACCTCTCTCTTCATCTCTCATCTTCTTTGCCCGTCACCCAACTTGGGATCCGGTGTCTCCCTTCTTCCCGGGGCTGGGTGTGGGCCGTGTTGGGAGTAGGTGCCCCAGTGGTGAGTGTTGCGTGAGCCACTGGCCTGTTGGACCCAGCAGCTGCTGAGGACTTTCTTTCCTTTGGCATGACCTGGCAAGCTGGAGGAGCGAGCAGAGCAGATCCGGTCCAAGTCTCACATCATCCAGGTGGAGCGGGAGAAGATGCAGATGCAGCTGAGCCACAAGAGGGCTCGTGTGGAGCTGGAGCGAGCGGCCAGCACCAGCGCCCGGAGCTATGAGGTGAGTGAGGTGGCCAGCTCCTGAGACCAGGGGAACTAGAGGCCCTGGCCTCAGCCATGCTCCCCTCCTCGCGGAGGCGTGCAGATGCCGGTGCTGCGGGCAGTCCTCGCCGCGGGCCTCCTGCCCCTCCCTCTGAAGGACTGGGACGAAGATCCGGCAGAAAGACCAGGTGGCGTGGGGTCACAGGCTTAGAAAGCCGCCAGGCTGCATAGGGGTCTTGGGCCCAGGCTGGGTCTTGCTTAAATAGTTATAGGGCCTCAGAGCAGGAGCCCCAGTCTCGGGGCTGTTGCATGTTGCCCTGGCTCTCCCATGGCAGGCTGGGAAAGCAGAGCTCCCTTACCTGGAGGCGCCAGGTCTTCCCCAGTGCTTCCTTGGCTCAGATAACAGCTCTTGCAGGGCTTTTCAGGGAGCGCTGTGTGGAGTGGAAATGCCACTGAGCTTCAGGCAGCGCACCCTGGCTCTGTGCTTTCCTGAGGGTGGGTGTCTGCTCCGCTCTTGCATACATGGCACATTTGTGCGCCTTCCCTGTCCCTTAAAAAATGGCTGGGGTCTGTGAGGATGTGCTGTGACTGGACAAGTTTGAACCCGGTGGGCAGGTCCTGGCTGTGGTGCACTGCGGGGGCTCAGTAGCCCAGAGATGTGGCCTGTGACTGGGGCACCTCGGCCTTGGCTTTAGCACTGGCCCAGGTGCTGCTCTGCGGGTGGGACGGACGTGATGTTCAGTTGTCCTAGGAGGGGCCATCTTGGGGAACCAGTGGGAAGCGGGAGGGAGAAGCTGTGGGAATCTTGCAAGTATTGGGGTAGGGAGGTGGCACAGGGCCATGGGCTGTGGGCGCTACGGGCGTGGTGGCACTGCTTGGCTCTCAGCGGACTGGGATGTGGAGCTGCTGGCATTTCTCTGGGCCCTGAGTCCCGTGAGCACAGGGCCTGTCCTGACTGCCCCGGACCCCCGGTGTCCGGAACCGGCTGTGGCACCTTAAAGGTGCTCGGGAACCACTTGAACAAATGAGGGGTGGCTTCGGGGTCACCAAACGTCTTGGGGAAATCCAAGGACAGGGCTGACTGAGCTTCATCCTGGGGCCCACACTGAGCACAGCCCCCGACGGGCTGAGGGTGACCTGAGGTATCGGAGTCCGTGGCTTTTAAATTGCTCCTTTGAGTCTTGGGCATCAACAGTAGTTTTTCAGGACTGTCACTGGCAGTGTGTGTGTGTGTGTGTGGGGGGGGGATTGGAGGTGGGTTGGGGCGGGGATAGGTGGGTGGGAATCTCAGCCCTCCCGCCTGGAAATAGCTTTTAGATGGTGAGATGCTGGTGTCTGAGGACCTGCCCGTGTGCACTCAGGCTGGCCGCCGAGTGGAGATGCCTAGCCTGTCTGTGGGGTGCAGCCAGAGCACCTTGCTGCTGACGGGGCAGGTGCCTTTGACGCAGGGCCTCCTCGGAAGGCAGCCTGGAGTACCTGGCGGTCTCTGGAGGAGCTCCTCAGCTCAGCTGTCTGGCCAGAGGTCTGAGGCCACCGTGTCTGCTCCCTGTAACCAGGCTCGTCCACCTTCTAGTCCTGCTTTCTGGTCCCTTGGCTTCTTAAGCTGAAAGGAACCACCTCCGTGGCCGGGTCAGCCTTTACGACACCAGGGATCATCAGAGGGAGGAGCCTTGGTTCCTCACACTCCTCACCAGCGCAGGCCACGCTGCCCTGAGGTCAATACAGGTGGCTCGGCAGGTTTGCGGGAGACAGGTGCCCTGGTGGGAGAGCGGCCCTGGGTCAGCTGCTCCTGCCGCAGGCCGCCTGTCCCGCCCGTGGCACATGCCGGCTGTTGTAACGGTAGCCTGTGTGCAGTCAGTGAACGCTGGGCTGCCAGAGCCCGGGGCTTCTTTCCCAGGTCAAGTCTGAGCACGGGTTTCACCCTCCTCTCCTCCCTGCAGGTGGGCTTCTGGACGGGGACGCTGGGGGACACACCTGAGAACCCCGGGGGTCCCTGGGCCAGAGCCCTGAACACAACTTTTTCCGGGCTCCTGCTGGGTGCTCTCTGGCCGGGGGCCTGGCCTGAGGGAGGCCGGTGGGGCCGCCCTGCCCTCACCGTGCTGACCAGGTCCTCCCTCTGGCAGCGTGAGGTGGACCGCAACCAGGAGCTCCTGACCCGGATTCGGCAGCTCCAGGACCGGGAGGCGGAGGCGGAGGAGAAGATGAAGGAGCAGCTGGAGCACAACCGGCAGTGCAAGCAGAGCCTGGACGCCGCCAACAAGCGGCTGCGGGAGAAGGAGGATGGCCTGGCCGAGGCCGGCGAGGTGAGGGCCGTTTGGGGCTTTAGTTCTGTGCTCTAGTTCTTCCCTTTGTCGTCACAGCAGAGCCGCCGGCTTTCCGTTCTGTGCTTGTCAGCGACTCGGTGAGCACCTTTCAGTCTGCAGTCACGATGACTAGTGGTCGGTGGGACTGTTTCTTGTCGGTTTCAGATGCTTTTTACACACACCCTGTACCCGGACACGTGTGAGGCAGAGAGCTGTGTGCCTGCCACTGTTTGCTGCCTTTGAATGTTTCATTGGAGTCACTCCTCGCAGGGGGTTGAGGGCCCCAGGCGCAGTGGTCCCTGCGCTCGTGCTGCACCATGCCGCCCTGTGCCGCCCTGTGCCGCCCTGTGCCGCCCTGTGCCGCCCTGGGCCGCGGGTTCTTGTTCCACTGGGTCTCACCTGGGATGGGGTGCAGTTTTCTGGAAACTCTTGTGTATCAGGTGTACCGGTTAATAATATGGATTTTTTAATCAAAGAAAACATAATTTCAAGAATAAAGCATTCAAAGTACTTTATTCAAAGTAATGTCCATTGCTAGCTACACATTTCCCATCTTTTAGGTAATGTGTGGGTACCGTCCCAATAGAACTTTAATTGTTTTTGAGACAAATCATTCAGAGACCCAATTTTCCACTTCTTTGTATGTTTTGAAATGCTGCTCAGAAAGTGTGTGTGCCATCAACCGGAACAAATGGTCATCTGCATGAGTGGGGTCCGGCCAGCCTGGCCAGGGGCAGGGGACATGGGTGGTTGGCCGGCCTGCCTGCTGGTCGAGGGGACAATTTGCATATTAGCCTTTTATTATATAGGATGTACACTGAGTAGCCAGATTATTATGCATTTGGAGATCATAATAATCTGGCCACTCATGTATATTAACATATGTGTAACTCCATCTATTGAAAAAAATCGGCATTATTAACTGGTACACTGGTATGTTTCATTTTGTTTCCCCCCAGAAGGTGTAGGTAGTTGCCTCTGGGTTTGTATTTCTTTGATTGTCAGTGTGTGTGTGTGTATGTCTGCGTGTGTGTGTGTGCCTGCATGTCTGCGTGTGTGTATCATCGTGTGTGTGTGTGTGTGTGTGTGTGTGTGTGTCTGCGTGTGTGTCTCTCTCTCTCTCTCTTTTTCTTTCTCTTTCTCTCTCTCTCTCAGCATCTGAGAGCACCTTTGAAACCAGAGCACCAGTTAACTGTAGTGTCCTTTCATCTCCATCAAGTGAAGGCTGTCTCCATTTTAGAAACAGCCCAAGCATTGATGCTGGTGAAAATTGGACTCCTCTGACCTTTCCGGTCCCTTCGCTGTGCTGCTCAGGATCACAGGCTGCGAGGAAGGAGAGGAAACACTGGGGGCGGGGGGGAGGGAGGCAGGGAAGTGGCATGGAACATGGGTGCTCTGTCTCCATGGCAGCTTTGGAAGCCCGGGCTTTTCTAGCCCTGGCCACCCTGGAGAACATGTTAAGGATGTGTGCACATCTGTCTTCTGACACGGATGTTGGCAGGAGAGGGGGAGGGGATCTGCCTCAGGAAGGGTCTCTTCCTGCCCTTGCTGTGCTTCCCTGTCCTCCCCTCCCCTCCCCTCCTGCTGGCTTCTGGAGGCAGGTGTGGGGGTCTCCAGGGAGGCAAGTACTGCATGCCCTCAGGGACGGGCAAGAGGGGGAGACCCTTACCACAGAAGGTGTGAAGTGGATGCCACATGGGGCCCACGTGGGAAGGGGTATGGCCAGTTGGGACGCAGGACCACGCAGGTCGCTTCTCTTACTCTTCGCCTCCTCCGAGGAGCCTTCCCAGTCCCAGCCACTGCCTTCTCTTGTCTCGGTGCCCTGGGTCCTGTGCTCGCCACTCCCCAGCACCTCCTGATGGCCTGGCTCACCCACAGCACCCACCCGGCTCGCCCACTCACCTGTCTGACCCTGGTGCCCACACGGTGCCATGCCTGTTCACTGTTCCCTGTTGAGCTTATTTTTAGTCCCTTCGTTCTGTGTGGCTCCCGGACTGGTAGTCGCTGTTGTAACAGCAAACCATGCCTATCAGTGGAGCGGGGACGCCGGCCTGTGTCGCCCCGTCAGCCTTCGGATGGGCGGGGGGAGGTGCTGCTGATCCTCTGAGCAGTCCCGGTGCCTGGTGAACGCGTGCGGGACCTCCTTGTCTGCAGGGTGCCCCAGGGACTGCCAGGTGTCGCCCTCTGTGCTGAGCTGTCAGCTCCTTCTCTTGCCCTCTTGTAGGACCCCTCGGGTTGATGGCTGGCTCCCAGGCCTGGCAGCGCTCCAGTTGCCACGGCATTCTGGCAGCCCCCATTCGTGTGACGTTTGTGGTGTCATTTTGAGGGCAGCCTCAGTCCCCCATGTCCAGTGTCTTGGGGGCACCTGGCTGTGGCTCCCAGTGGCTTCTTCAGCATAGTGGGTGATGGCTCGTTGCGTTAGGGAAGGAGCTCCAGGTGGGGAGGGGGCAGGGTGTGCAGGGAGGGCTGTGCAGAGCACACCAGGGACTGGGGAGGGTGTGAGGTGATGGGGTGTGGTGTGTGGATGCTTCGTGGGAAGGGCTGTCATGGGGGTGTGAGGCTGGGGCCTGTCATGGCGGGCAGCAGTCTTTGCTCCTGACGCTGTTGCTATGTGACCCAGCCTCTCCTGTGGGCTCCTGGGAGACTCACGGTTGGCTTGGCGGGTGCTCTGGGGCTTCTGGTCACTCCTCTGAAGGAGCAGGTGGCTCTGCCCCTGTCTCGGGAGTGGGGTGGGAGGCCAGGCTCTGAGGGCCTCGGACCTCTTCTCTGCGGGTGGCTGCCGGCACCCACGTGCCGTGGCCTCAGGAGACGCTGTGCTCTCCCGCTCAGACCATCAGCGAGTTGAAGGGCAGGGTCTCAGAGCTGCAGTGGACCGTGATGAACCAGGAGATGCAACTGAAGGGCCTGGAGTCCGAGAAGCAGGAGCTGCAGGAACAGCTGGAGCTGCAGCTCAGGTGAGTGTGTGTGGCGCCTGCGCCCCTGCCGCTGTGGGCAGGGCTGAGCCGGGTGCCCGAGGTGAACTGTGTGGATGATACAGGCTTGCCCTGCACCCTCTACGGGTGCAACCAGCCTCCACGGGTGGTGCGGGTCCCAGAGCCCCAAGGCTCCTGGGGACAGACCCTGAGGCCTCTGAGGTCAGGGCCACATACAGTGTCAGAACAGAGTGTCATTTCCAGTGTCCTGAGGATGAGGAGGGAGTAGCCACAGAGGGAACTTTGGAGAAGATGTTGCATTGGAGCTCGTTTTTTGTTTTTTGTTTTTTCCAGAGAGGAAGGGAAAGGGAGAGAGAGATGGAAACATCAATGATGAGAGAGAATTATTGGTGGGCTGCCTCCTGCACGCCCCCCACTGGGGATCGAGCCCATAACCCGGGCACATGCCCTGACCTGGAATTGAACCCTGACCTCCTGGTTCATAGGTTGAGCTCAGTGTTAAAGGCCACGGTGGACATCTGCAGCTGGTGGGAGGCGGATGGTAAAGGACATTCCCAGCAGACGGCTTTCTGAGCAAAGGCAGGAGAGGGAAAACTCACTGGAGGAGTTGGGGTCAGAGGCCTGAGACTCCTGAAGAATTTGGCCTTTGTCTTCGCAGATGTTGCTGAGGAGAGTTGTGGCCACTTGGCAGAGTCACAATCCACCAGGAGTGGGTCCCCATGGTGGCTGTGCGGGCCAGCAGCCAGAGCTGCCCTGTGAGCAGCTGAGGGCTGGAGAATGGGATGCTGCAGCGGAAGGGATCTGGCTGGTGGTCTGGGCTCCCCACCGAGCCTGTCCTAAGGAGACAGGTCCCCGAGGCACTGGCAGGGATTAGCATCCAGACTCGGCCTGTCCCTGAGGAGCGTGTGGGCAGTATATGTGTGCATGTATGTATGTGGACGTGTGTGTGTGTGCACGCATGCATGTGAGTGTGCGTACATATGTCTGCACTAAAGAGCTTTAGGGTAAGAGGACTGTTGAAGACCTGGGACATTATGGGTCCGGGACACTCCACTCTGTCCCTGTCATCACATACCACATTCTGCATGTGATCTACTTTTCTCTTCACAGAAAATGGCAGGAAGCTAATCAGAAGATCCAGGAACTCCAGGCTGGCCAGGAAGCCAGGGCGGAGCAGGAGCAGAAAATCAAGGTGAGTTGCTCCGTTTCAGTCCCTGGACCATGTCGTAGGTGTCCCAGTGGTGGTTCAGCCCCTTTTCCGCCCGTAGGTGTTTCTGCTCTGGGACAGTGGCTGTCGCGCCCCGGTGCCATTTACAATGACCGTCTTCTCGTGTGCCAGGCTGTGCTAGCTGCAGGGATCCACAGGGAAGAGACACGCTCACTCCCAGGATGGGACACAGGAAGGAAGGGAACATGGGATAGTCAGGTGGTGTGAGCGGGAAGGGGATCCGTCACGGGGAGAGGTTGCCTGGCTCGTGGCTGGTGGGTCTCAGTGCAGGCGCCCGGCTCTGACATTCGGCTGTGCTGCTTCACTGAGGGAGGACCCTGCCAGGCAGACAGTGACGGCAGCCCCAGGGGGGCCGCTGCCGCCTGGAGAGTGACATCCACCCTCTGTGCCCCGCCCCCTGGTCTGCCTCCCGCTGACTCCCTGCTCTGTCCTGCCTGCTCCCTCCCCAGCTGTTCCGCTCCGTCAGCTCCTCACCTCCCTGCTCTGTCTGGTCTTTCACAAGCTGTTCTCTGTGGCTACTGTGCTTACCTGTCTCTCCTCCCAGCCTTCTTCCCACCCTCTCCACTTCATACATCCTCTTTTAAAAAAAAATATATATATATATCTTATTGATTTTTTTCAGAGAGGAAGGGAGAGGGATAGAGAGTTAGAAACATCAATGAGAGAGTAACATCCACCAGCTGCCTCTTGCACACCCCCTACCGGGGATGTGCCCACAACCAAGGTACATGCCCTTGACCGGAATTGAACCCGAGACCTTCCAGTCCGCAGACCGACGCTCTATCCACTGAACCAAACCGGTTTTGGTCCCACTACCTCTTTTTAAAAAAATATATATATTTTTACTAGAGACCCGGTGTGCGAAATTCATGCACTGAGGGGGGGGTCCCCTCAGTCTGGCCTGTGCCCCCTCGCAGTTTGGGAGTCTGGGGGATGTTTGACTGATAGCTTAGGCCCACTCAGCCATCAGGCGGACATCCTTAGCATTGTCCCGGAGGCCGGAGGGCTCCCACACTGCCATTGTGCTCACCAGCCCGAGCCCGGCTTCTGGCTGAGCGGTGCTCCCCTCTGGGAGTGCGCTGACCACCAGGGGGCAGCTCCTGCGTTCAGTGTCTGCCCCCTGGGAGTCAGTGCACATCATAGTGACTGGCCATTCCACCATTCGCTCATTTGCATAGTAGCCTTTTATTATGTGGGATATGCTGCAGATAAGGCCCACGAGAACCATAAGAAATGCACAGAGAGGCCCCGGCGTGTTGGTGTTTGCTGAATGGCTGACTGATGTGGTCCTGGTCTCAGACTTGTAGCTGTGTTGTGACTTGTCCCTCATGTGCCAGCTGTCTCCGTGTGTCCTGAGGGACTGGAGATGGTGAGGAGGGCGTCCTCCGTGGAAGGACGCGGTTACCTGTGTCAGAGCAGCAGGAGCAGGCCGCACGGGGAGTGGTTGTTCTACTGGTGTGTGTTCAGGGCTTTGCTGAGTGTCCTTGGGCCTGACCTGTCTTAGGCTCCTGCCTCGGAGGGCAGCACAGCCCAGCACGGCACTGGCCTGGGGTGAATTGTGGGCACTTCCCGGGGTGAACGTGGAGCCCCAGCACAGAGGCAGGCCAGGCAGGCAGGGAGGCTTTCCAGAGAAGGGGACTGGGTCACGGAGGTCACTGAAGACCTGGGGCAGTATGGTCCATGACGTTCTCCCTCTGTCCCTGCCTCAACCAGGATTTGGAGCAGAAGCTGTTCCTGCAGGAGCAGGATTCTGCGATTGTGAAGAACATGAAATCGGAGCTGGTGCGGTTGCCCAAGATGGAGCTGGAGCTGAAGCAGCTGAAGGAGGAAAATGCCTACCTGCGGTGAGTCAGGCGCAGGCGGTGGGGCCAAGGGCTGTGGGGGCGGGCGCAGGCCGTGGGGCGGGTGCAGGGTGGGACGGGTGTAGGAGGTGGGTGGTAGCCTCCATGGGTTAGTTCTCAGGGGTTCCGGTGTGCAGCCCAGTGCTCCTGGGCTCCTGGGCTCGTCCCCAGGCCACATGGCGTGTGAGTGACTTTACCTCTGCCCCTCAGGGAGATGCGAGAAACCAACGGGCTGCTCAGGGAAGAAGTGGAGGGGCTGCAGCGGAAGCTGAGCCGTCAGGAGAAGATGCAGGAAAACTTGGTTGACCTGGAGCTGGAGAAGGAGGTGAGGGCCTGAGCTACTTCCTGGGGGAGGCCTGGCTGCTGGGGGAGTCTGGCCGCTGTGCTGGTGTGGCGGTCAGACTGCTGGTTCTAAGATGGCCCTATCCTGACCCCCAGAATGGCGAGTCTTCCCCTAGGTGGTAGAGGGGACTAAGGGTGCTGGCCAGGTGGCCAGTGTGGCCACAGGGACTTGTGTGGGCAAGAGGAAGCTGAGGAGGTTGGCGCGATTGTCAGGATTCACCTGCCCACTGCTGGTGGCACTGCAAATGGAGGAAGTGGCCATGAGCCAAGGACTGTAGGCGCCTCTGGGAGTTGGAAAAGGAGGAGTGGATTCTTTCCTGAGAACCTCCTGCTGCCACCTGGATTGTAGCCCAGTGAGGCCTGGGCTCAGACTAGTGAACTACTGGCTCTGAGGTCGTCCATCTGTGCAGGTCTGAGCCACCGTAGTAACGGGAACCCTGACACAGATGGTGTCTGAAAGGAAGGTTGTTGGCTTGTGAGATGTGGAAGGAACTTGCAGGCACCTGTGCTGAGTATTCTCCCTGTGTCCGCTGTCAGGATCACAGGTGGCGTTTGTGAGACAATGGAAGTTGTCGGTGCTGAAAACATGCCAGTCCTGTGGGACTGAGGTTCCCAGAAACTGTGTTGTCCAGTGCTCATGAGTTTGGAGCAAAACTTAGGCCTCTGGCTCCTGCCCCTGCCCAGGTCGTTCTGTCCCGCCTGCTTCCCGTGGCGGCACTCTGTCGCCCACCTCTCTGGTTTGCCGGCACAAATGGTGCCACCACTGCCCAGGCTCCAGAGGGTGAGAATGGTGTGGTGCTGTCCCCTCAGTCCCAGACCACTGAGTCTTGCTGGGCCCATGGGAGTCCGGGCCAGCCGAGGCATCCCGAGGGCTGGGCAGAGCGCACTTGGCCTGAAAAGACAGCTCTGGAGCTGAGCAGTTTCTTCTCTGGACAGAGTTTATTTTGAAATTGGTTAAGATTTTGGCTCTAGAATCACACGCCTAGTTTAAACCTTCCATGCAAGCTTGCTAGCTGTGTGATCCTGGGCAAGTTACTTAACCTCTCTGTTCATCTGTACGATGAGGAATAACCGTGTTGGCTGTGGGGCTGAAAGTGCTAGCCAAGCCACACCTGGCACTAGTAGGGGCTCGGGATACCTGAGTGATGGAGGGAATGCACTCAGAGCCCTGTGCTTGGCTCCAGGTGCAGGTGGCAGGTCAGAGGCCTGGGTCCGCCCTCACGATGGTTACATTTGTGAGAAGCAGCTGGGTGAAACACAGGGCAGGCCAGCCTGTGGGGGTGCTGGGCAGGGGAGGTGCCACCACCACCTCCTGGCTCCCTCCGCTGTGGGGCCGTGGGGCCTGGCGATGTCGGGGAGGGGTTTGGTTCTAGGGCTTAGTTCGTCTGCCCTGTGGCTGGGGGTCCTGAGAGCCCCTGAAAGATGGAGTGAGGCAGCAGGGCTTGTGGGCTCAGCCAATTGCAGGACCACCAGCAGGCCGTCCCCCGGCCCTGGCTCTCACCGCCGGCTCCGACATGACGAGTGAAGCATGCAGTGGAGTCAGTGATTGGGAAGCAGCCGTCTGGTTTGGAGCAGGGGTGGCGCGCTTCTGGTTTAGCTCGGGCCAAGGGCAGGGCCCTCTGGAGCGGGAGTGGGACCTCTCCTCTGCCAAGGCCATTGGGTGTTTATCACATCACTCGCCGCCACATCCAATGACCAGCTTAGGAATCACGTTGGTCTGCAAAAGCTCCCAGACTTACTGAACTCTGAGTCCCGCCTGCGGTTGCCGAGGCAGGGCAGCCCAGCGCAGCAGCCTCGGGCGGACGTCCCACCCTGCTCTGAGGAGGGAGGCAGTTGGTGTGGAAATCAGTGGGCGCTGGGCGTGGGGTGAAGGGAGAGCAGGAGGGCTGGGAAGCCCTTGCAGAGGAGATGGTGGGGACCTGGTGCTCTGGGTTCTACCCTCTGTGTCTTTGCAGAGGCTGCTGGCGAAGCTGCAGAGCTGGGAGCGACTGGACCAGAGCACGGGCTTGAGCATCAGGTAGGCGGAGGAGGCTGGCACCCGTGTCCCCTTCTCGGTGCAGCTAGCGCCTTTGGCAGGCGGGCCCAGCCTCCCACCCCTTTCCAGCAGAGGCCCTGCAGCAGCAGCTCAGGAAGTCGGTGCCCCTCCCTGCCAGGTCTTCATAGCATCCTCACGTGGAAACGAGGCGGGGTGGGGCTGGACACCGGGGTGGCTTAGCTGACCAGGCTGCTCACCATGGCCATGTGTGACGTCTGCCCTTGGCACTGCCCTCACGTGCTGCGCCTTCTTCCCCCTCTCACCCTGGCCCCACCCGTGTCCTGCTGAGAACCAGCAAGCTCCCAGCGTGTGATCCAGTGTTCGCAGTAAATGGTTTAGGCTGAAACAAGTCTGGGTACGCACAGCCAGGAGGGGCAGGTGTTTGGCCTGCATTGTGAGGCTGGATTGAGGGACTTTCTCTTTTACGGACTGAGGACGTGGTTGTTTCTGGGAGCTCAGTCCTGTTAGGTGCTCGTGGTGAGGGGCAGTGGGCTGAGTGTTCAGGGTGAGAAGGAAAACACGGTGACAGAGGGTTGTTGTCCAGTCAGGCCCTTGCGGCTTCCCCTCCTTGTCGGTGGACCTAGTGCCTGCCAGCAGGTGTGGCAGGAGGTAAAGTGGCAACTGCTGGGGCTGTGGGGTGGCCCTCTTGGGCACAGCTTGAGGGGCCGAGCTGGGCCTGGTCCTCTGGTGGGCAGGACGGCATCTTTACCCCAGCTGTCCTTCCTCCAGCCTTGCTCTGCTACTGCTGCCCGGGTCCTGGCACCCCAGACCACCAGCTCAGCAGCCCTGTCTGCCTCGCTGCCCCCTTTTGGGAGGGGGGGGGGCGGTGGCGGACGGCAGAAGGCTGGTCATCTGGATTGTCTGCTGCCCGGGCAGGACCTGTGGTGTTAGGGAGCCTCGTGCTGTGCACCTGCTGCATGGTCTGCGGCCTTAGTTTCCCAGTGTCTCCTGGAGGCTGGCCGAGGGCGGAGCCTGTTAGCTGCCTGTGATTGCCAGGGATCGCTGCTCTCAGCCGCTGCTGCTCCCGCTGGCATGACGGGCTCCAGCTGTCCACCCCTCGCAGGTCTCCTCGTTTTCCTTTCGTCTCTGAGTCAGAGCACAGACGGGGCTGCTGTTTCCTCTTGAACTCCACCTGCAGGACTCATACTCACAGAGGGCTGCCCAGCAGGGCCCACGTGTCTCATGCTTCCTCCTGTTCTCTGGCTTATTAACTCACCCGAAAGCTCCCCTCCTGCCTCAGGCACACTCGTCAGGAGAGAAACCTCCGTGACTTCTCTCTTGTGCGGGAGATCAGAGGCCCTGGCGGCGGGTGACACCAGCCTGCTGAGCGCCCAGCGGGCCTCGGCCGCAGCGTCAGGCCCAGGCTGCGCACCGCCGCGCATTGGCCAGGTGTTCAGGGCTCCATGGCCAGGAGGGAAGGGCAGCCGCTCCCTGCTCCTATCGGCCCAGTTTTCCCCTCGCTGGGAAGGGAATGCAGTGCTTGCTCCTGGTGCTCCTGGGGTTAAAGACCGTGCCTTAGAGCTGCCTGCACCTGGGAGGCTGCCTTCCGGAGGCAGGAGATCCTCCCCGCGGGAGGCCTGGTGCTCTCTCCCTGCTCTGGTTGTTGTGTCTGGGCCACCTCTGGGCCCCTCGGGGACCTCTGCTCCTCACCTCCCTGTCCCCACTTGGGGGGCAGGCCTTCACCCCCTCGGTGTGCGCCCCACTGGAGTGGGTCTGTTGTCGTGGAGCAGGCGGTGGCCTCAGAGCCGTGCTGTGGGGATTCCGTCACCACAGCCACCTGGGAGTTTGGCACAAATGCAGACTCCTGGGCTGAACCGGCCCAGCGGTCAGCCTGTCCACGTGCTAGACTTGAGTCTTGGGGTGACATTGAACGCTGTGAAGAGGGGCTGGCCATCTTTTTGCTACTTTTGGGCACTTAGAGTCTGAGCAGGGAGCCGTTATTGATGGCACTGAGTGTGGAGGTGGAAATGGCAGCGGGACACACGGGTCCCTGCAGGAGGGGTCCGAGGGGAGACCGGCCCTGTCTGGGAGGTGTGTGCTGAGCGTGATGCCACCTGGTGGTGGGGGTGGGGTCACCCATGCGGGTTCCGTGTGCAGAGATGGAGCAGGGCTGCTCAGAGCCTGCAAAGGTGGGTGGATGTCTGTCTGGCCCGGGTTGGCCCCCATGTGTGGTGTGGTCTCTGTGCTGCTGCTCCCACATCCCTAATGGAAAGACTTTTCTAGAACATTGGGTTCCCAGAAAAGCTCATGGGTCTTTGAGAGTTTGATCAGTTCGCAGACTTTCTCATGACAACACATGTTTGCATGTGCACGCATAGACATGACTTTGCGTGCCAGTTTAGGACTCAATACTCTGAAGCATGATCAGCGGCTCTGCTGGCAGCAAGTTGGGGTTTGGGAGACGCCCCGAAGTAGAGATTCGAGAGGCTGGAAGGCATTTCAGCTCGGCCTGCTGGGCTTGAGTCTGTTTAGTTTTCCTGTGAAGGTGCTGTCATAATTTTGGGACTGAGACCACTCATTTGGGGCATGTCATGAGCCCAGGTTCTGGCCTGTGTCCAGTGCCTCTGTGGGTTTTTGAGAGCTGTCAACCCCTGCCCCTGCCCCGTCCCCTGTCCCCCCCCACCCCCCCTGCCCTGGAGCTGCCCTGAGTTTAGGCCTGCAGCTCCTCCTGACCCATTGCCAGCCCCCAAGCGACTTCCTTGCCAAAACCTGGTTTGGTTGTGTGGGAGTGGTGGGTGGTCTGCCATCTGACAGTTCCTGCCTGCCTTTGGGTGGCCACCGGTTCACTGTTGACTGTCCTATCTGCTCTGTTCTTTCTATGTTTTTAACATGTTCTTATTGATTTTAGAGAGAGAGGAAGGGAGAGGGAAAGAGAAACACTGATCTGTTGCCGCCCGCACCCAACCTGACGGGGGATTGAACCTGATCGGGAATCAAACCCGTGACCTTTTGGTGGATGGGACGATGCCCAGCCCATTGAGCCACTCCTCAGGGCCACCTGCTTTGTTCTTTTTTTTATTTTTATTTTTTATTAAGGTATTATATGTGTACATATCTTACCATTGTTTCCCCCACTCCCATATATGCCCTCCCTCCCCAGAGTTTTGTGTCCATTGGTTGTACTTATATGCATGCATACAAGTCCTTCGGTTGATCTCTTATCTCCCCAATATCTCCCTCCCCTCCCCGCTGTAATTTGACAGTCTATTTGTTGCTTTACTGTCTCTGTATCTATCTTTTTGTTCATCAGTTTATAATGTTCTTTATTATCCATAAATGAGTGAGGTCATGTGGTGTTTTTCTTTCATTGATTGGCTTATTTCACTCAGCATAATGTTCTCCAATTCCATCCAGGTTGCTGCAAATTATAAGAATTCCTTCTTTTTTATGGCAGAATAGTATTCCATTGTGTAGATGTACCATAGTTTTCTGATCCAATCATCTGCTGATGGGCACCTAGGCTGTTTCCAAATCTTAGCGACTGTAGATTGTGCTGCTATGAACATAGGGGCACCAGCTCTGTTCTTGGCCAGCTACTTGACACTCCTACACCCCTGGGGTCTGGAGTCTGAGTTCTGAGCGAGCCTTCTCCGCGTGGAGTGCCTCTGGACAGGACCACCCCCTTCTGGGTTTGCAGGGGCTCTGGGCCGCATGGGGGACAGATCACCTGGAGAGCCCACATCCCCAAGGCGTCCACGAAGAAATGTGCTCAGGTGGGCAGGACTGGTCACTCCCCTCTCACTTTGGGATTTCTTACATCCCGAGAGCCCAGAGGTGGGGTGGCGCGTTGGCTGGCGGGTAACCATGTTGACCTGGAGGGGACCCCCCATCTGCCAGAGCAGCTTGTCCGCCGTGAGGATGCCGACACCTGTCCCAACACCTGGCCGGGGCCAGGCAGGTGGGCCTCATCTTTGCCTCGGTGTGGGTGTGAGGGAATGGGCACAGGCCGCACCAGGTGGGTGCTGATGGGGAGGACGGAGGGAGTCTGGTATGGCGCTCTGTCCCAGGCTGTGAAGGGGCCTGCGGTATTCCGTGGCAGCAGTGCGGAGGGGACGGGTGTGGAGGGGGCGGCATGCGGCCTGTGAAGGGCTGGGCGGCACCTCGGAGCAGTGTGGGCTGTTGGGGAATGATTTGAAGGCGCTGGATGAAGGTGGGCACCAGGGGGCACTCTTTGACGTGTCTGTGCTACCTAGGCAGGATGCTTGGGGCACCGAGGAATGGAGTAACCGAGAGGCTGGTAGGCAAACGGAGGACAGTTCGCCGGAGTGAGGTGCTTGTCCTCGGGCGTTAGTGCACTCCCGTCGCCGTGGAAGAGGGGACGCCGGCCGCCTCAGAGGCACAGAAGCAGCATCTGAACGGCAGCCTATGGCGCCGAGGGCAGGTGCTGCCAGGCGAGCTGGGTGGGGCTGTGCTTCTGTGTGTGTGGGGGGGGCCCAGAGCAGTGCCGCGGGGGGTGGGGAGCGGGCAGGGCCCCGCTGGCAGAGGAAGAAGAAGCCTGACTGTGCTTGGAGGTGGCGAGGTATTGATGCAGGAAATCCCACAGAATCGATAAAAAGCCCCTGCCTACGTGAGCTTAGCAGGGTCACAGGACCCGAGGAAGCACGTACATTGATTCAGTTTCTGTGTCCTGGCAGCAGCACGGGGAAGTATACCCCATTACCCAGAAACACGCAGTCCTCGGGGATGAGTGCACACCGTCTGTAAGATCTGTTCCCTGACAACCGGAAGCGGTTGCTGAGAGAAATTACAGATAACCTAGCGGTAAGATAAGTGGAGGGATGCATTGATTCCGTGAGCTGGTCACTCAGCCTGTCAGGAGGTCAGTTTGCTGAAATGGCTCCACACGTGCCCCCAGTTAGAGTCCCAGCGGGCTTTTTGACAGAATCAACAAACCGAATCTGAAACTTGCAGAGAAACGACCAGGGACGGGAATGGCTCAGCATTCTGGAAAAGCACGGTGCAGGGCTCACAGCGGCTGGTTCAGGACACACCGGAATCCGTCACCACGCCCCCCAGCCCGGAGCAAGGACCTGCGCTCAGCGGAGCAGGGGAGTCCAGGAACGCCCATGAGGGAGAAGTGATGGAGTCCCGGGGAGGCGAGGTGGTGATTCGGTGGGAGACCCTTTTCAATGCCCGGTGCTGGGCCAGGGGGGACCCTGGGGCACTCCCTCCGGGCAGACCTCAGGATGCAAACCAGAGTCCCCAGAACCCCAAAACACAACAGCCAGTGGAAAACGGGGACGGTGGAGTTCACCCACATTTGAAGCCTTTGCTCTCAGAAAACTTGAGAAGAGGCATGCTGCGCGATGGAGGCCGTGCCCGCGTGGCGGAGCTCAGGTGCCGTACCATCAGGAGGAAGACCAGGTGTAAGCCGTGGACAAGAGACGAACAACGACGTTACCAGCAGTGGAAAGATGGGAACGCGAGTGAGAAGGGGAGAGGTGCTCGGCGCCATCGTCCCGGGAGCATACGGCCCGCGGGGAGCACTGCAGCTGCCAGCTCCCTGGCCACAGGTCGACATGTAGCCACTGCGCACCGGGCCGGGCAGGTGCTGCTTAAACCTTCACTCTGAGAAGGAGCCCATCCCCTGAGCTTGTCCAAGGCCACGGGCAGCCCAGGCTCTGCCAGCTCGCCTGCACTCGGGGACCTGGGGCCAGTGGCAGGGGCTCACAGGGCAGCCATTTCCTGCGGCTGATAGAGACAGTGGAGCAAGCGCCTGGCCGATAGGAAAAGTGGCGTCTTCGTCCCCCATCTCCCCTCGCCTGTGTCACAGTGCCCTGGCCTGTCACATGCTGTAGTGGTGCCTGGGGTGCCCTTCGTGGAGAATGGGGCTGAGAGGTGCTCCCCGAGGTTGGCAGCAGGGCAGACTGCTCTCACCCGTGCAGCCTGTAGGCAATACTGGTGAATCCTGGTGCATCTTTCTAGAATGTGGGTGCACCTGTGAGCGCCATGCACCCTTTAGGTGGGCTCACACTGCAATGCTGCCCTGCACCCGCGTGCCCTTAGTCTCTGCCAGGTTTTGGCAGCTGCACTGTGGCTGGGGGTTATGCTGGCAAGTGCTCTGCAGTGTGGGTGAGCCCTGCGGCCACTCAGGCCCCCTGTTGGCCATGTCGGTGGTTTCCGGTGTGGGTGTGTTAGTTCTCCGCTAAGCAGTGCTGGGTCGGTTTCTTAGGCGGAGAAGTTTTACTCAGAAGAGACCTGCCTTTGAAGTGGAGACGGTGCCAATGGCCTGGAGCGGGAGCGTGCTCCTCCCATTTCCATCGTGTGGGTGCCACCCGCTCTGGGCAGTGCGCACTCACAGGTCGAGGCCCAGCGAACCCCCGGCAGTGAGGGCAGGGTCGTGCAGGGCTGTCAGGAAGCAGGCTGAGCACTTGGTTTCAGCGAGGACCTTGTCAGGGAGACGGGCTGCGGGTGGAGTCCCTCTGCCAGAAGCCTCTCATTTCCTAGAGGAACCGGCGGGCCGTGGCGGGGACGCTCTGTCCTCTGTGCCGAGTCGGCCTGGTTTCCGTCAGGCCGGAAGGCGTGATCCTCTGTCAGTGTGCGCCCAGCCCGTGGGCTGGAGGCTGCTGGGGGGGCGGGGCCGGGGGGGAGGGGAGGCAGGTGGGTTTGCTGGCTCTGAAGCCTGCCGGCTCCCCGCCTCCAAACTGCTGACTGTCACCTGGAGCAGAGGCTGCGGCGACAGTGCTGACCTGGACGTTTCCCAAAAGCGCTGTAGGCTGGCCAGGGAACTCGTTTCCCTGATGTGTGAGGCCAATTAGGCGGACAGCGAGGGGAGCCGCCATCCTGCAGGAGCTCACGGACCGCTGCACCCTTCATTACCCCGGCGCCGCGGCCGCTCCGCCACCCCGTGCTGCCCATCCACACCGAGCTGTCGGCATTGCGCTCCCTTTTAATTGGTCTTGGCTGGTTTTCTTTAGACAGGGAGCGGGAGGGGGAGCAGTGCTTTACCTTCTGGGTCCTCGGGAGCCCGCCCGCCCTCTGGTCTGCTTGCTGATGCCTCGGGTCGCAGCACAGCTTCTCGTTGTGTGCTGGCTGTCAGCGTTCAGACAGCAGACCACTCCGACTGTCATGTCTGACAGGGCAGGGCAGGGTCCCCAGGGCCTCTTGGGCTGAAAGCTGAGGGAGCGTTTGGGATGAGAGGGGAGGGTTCTGCTGAGCCCGTGGGGTGGGGCGAGGAGAGCCCCAGGACAAGACAGCGGCCGGGGCGGGCCGGGCCGGGCCGGGAGAAGCCCGGGGGCCCCGGGGCCGTGAGGGGAGACACGGTGAAGGTTGAAGTAGCTGACCAGCTACGACAGAGCCTGCTTTGGAACAGGTGGCTGTGGAGGTGCACGTCCGTCCGATGCTGGCCTGGGGTGGGGGGGGAGTAGGGGAGTGCGAGGAGCCAACATTCCTACATGGTCATCGCTTCTGGTCATCGCCTTCCGTGGCAGCTGCAGGCGGCGCTGCTGCATTTTACTGACCAGAGCCCTGTGCCTTCTGCTGCGAAGAGCAGAGGGGCAGGGAGAAGCCGTGGGCCTGATGCCCGGCTGGGCTGCTTCTGTGGCCTCCCGCACCTCCCCCTGATGGCTGCTTTGTTCCCGGCGGACATTCCTGAGCTTTACAGTCAGGCACATGCTGGGTGCTGGGTTGTGGCTAAACCAATGAAGAGCCATCGTGCAGAACTCCCAGCTCCAGCTGAAATGCTTTCTGTGTGTTTGTTGTCCTCGCAGGACACAGCTGCAGGTCGGCAGGGCCTGCTCTGAGCACTCCCAGGCCCCGCAGCCAGCACACAGGTGTGTTGGGCATGGCCCCGGAACAGCTGGTTCTGGCCTGAGGCTGGGAGCACGTTCAGGCAGAGGAAGTGGTTTGTTCAGACACAAGCGGGAGGCAGTGGGTGTGCTGAGATGTCCCGCAGTCCCCAGGGGTGCTCGCCAGAGTGGCTGGCGGGTGAGTGTAGAGAAGGGGCCGGGAGCAGATCCTGACGGTGTTCTGGGTCACGCTGAGGAGGGGCTGCATCCTGAGGTGACAGGTGGGCACACCCATCGGTGGGTCTCTGTCCTCTCGAACTTGCAGAGAGAACCTGGGCCTTGGCTAGGCCACGTCTGCTGGGTGTGTGTGCTTTCCGACACTCTGCGGGTTTCTGAGCCTGCAGCACGGGCAAGGAGTGTTCCCCACGAGATGAAGGTACCGTCAGGCTCGGGCAGTGCCAGAGCCTGGGGTTGGGAGTTTCCGTCAAGCTGCAGGCTGGACAGAGTGGGCGAGGGGGTGGCTTTCCCTGCTGGAAGCCTGCAGCTGACAAGGTGTCAGGTCAAGGCTAGGCTCTTTCCAGTCTGTCCTTCCCTGTCCTCTATAGGCGAGTGCCTGCTCCCCGACCCCCGCCCTCTCCTGAAGGATTGGGATTTGGGGAAACATCAATTACGTATTTATTCTTTGCACATTTCTCTGCGGACTGGCCATCTGCCAGCCCGGGCTGGCTCTGGGGCTGTGGAGTCCCAGAGCGCAGCCTCTGACCTCACCGCGCAGGGACAGCCTGCCCCCTCAGGCCGGGCTGCCGATGTGGCGCGGCCTTTTCCAGGAGCATCTCCCTGGGAGGCAGGCCTTGGCTGTGTTTCTCTGGATGTGGAGAATGATGTGGCAGACGGCCAGCCCTCCTCCGTGCTGGACAGTGTGGCTGCGAGAGGCCGCAGGGCTTGTTGTAGGACAGCCCTGCTCTGACGAGGCCTGCGCTGGCCGACAGGACACCCTTCCAGGCTGTGGTCGTCCTAGAGGGCTGATTGCTTAGAACTTGCCAGCCCACTCTTGCCGGCATCTCACTCGCCCCGCCTCCCAGCTCTGTGGGTGAAGCAGAGAGGTGCTCCACGTGGCAGAGGGCGGACCAGAGATGCCAGGGTCGTTCAGCCTGTTTGTGGCGCCCTTGTTGGGTTGCTGGGCTGGTCCTGGCACATGGTGGGCTCTGCCCTCCATAAGCTCCATCCATCTGGCTGGCCACATGGCGCCATGCAGCTGGGTCCTGCATCTCTGTGAGCAGGCCAGTCTGCTGCTGGCACTCACGGCTGCTGACAGGGAGCTGCCTATCCACTTATCCCGGCCGCACGAGGCACATGCGGGCAGGAAGCCCATCCGCTGACGGCAGCTCTTCCAGACCTGATGGCTCCCAGCCGAACTCCCGTGGAGGCAGGAGCCTGCGGGTTAACCTGCCTTTGCTCGGGCTGGGCACCTTCTGCAGCTCAGACTTGCTCTTCATAGGGGAGGCTCTGCGGCAGCGAGGGACAGTAATTATCGGGGCGAGGAAGGTGTTTCAACTTCTGAGGGGGTACCCCAATACTGTCTTGTTTGCGGAGGAAGCTGAGTTAAAAGATTATCAATTAACTAGAGGCCCGATGCATGAAGATTCATGCAAGAATGGGCCTTCCTTCCCCTGGCTGCTGGCACCGCCTTTGCTCTGGCCTGGAGCCACCTTCCCGGCTTCCCACGCTGCCCAGAGGCCCGGAGCAGCTGGGGTGGTGTGGAACGCCTGCATTGTTGCCATGGCGACAACACAAGCTTCTCAGTCACTTGGTGACTGGGTATGCAAATTAATACTCCCTGTTTGTTGGGCTGATTTGCATACCCACTCCTGATTGGCTGGTGGGTGTCACAAAGGTACGGTCAATTTGCATCTTTCTCTTTTATTAGTATAGATTCCTTATTTTGTGAAACTACTTTCCAGTTTCGTGGCACCAGCAATCCTCCGCCGTGGGGTGGGTGCTGTCTGCTGCCATGTGGTCTCAGAGCTCTGCTGCTGCCCACCTTGAACCGGCAGTGGGTGGAGTCCAGGTGGAGGACGGTTAGACACAGCTTTCTGTTTCCCAGGTGCTCGTCCTGGCGCCTGCTCTTCCTGTGCTGCTGGTGTTCACTGCAGTGAGGTCTTGGTATATCTTTTCTCTTATTAGGATTGTAGTTACACAATGCAGCCTTGCTCATCTTTTGGAATAGGGAAGTTGTCGCTCACTGGTTTGAGAGAAGGCTCCTTAAGTTGAACTAACTCTTGGAAAATTAGATTTGTTTTTAGTAAATTGAGAAGAGTCACTGGTAACTATTACTGCTGTTTTGCTGTGGGCATTATCATTGTTTACTAGTAGCCCTGTGTACAAATCCATGCACCAGTAGCTTGCTACTGCCCTCCTGTAGCTACTCCTTCCCCTCTGTCCCCCCTCATAGCTCTCCGCTGCCTGCTTGTATAATAGTTCACTGCCCCACCCTCCTGCAGATCTGTGATCCTGTCCTTATGCTGTCGGTTGTTATGCCTCATGGCATAATGGATAATTAGCCTATTCCTCTCTTATTATATGGGATTAAAGTTTAGCTGCGGTGTCCTAGATGGCCCAGTAGGGCTCGCTACCAAGTTGTCGAGCCTGGAGTCTTAGGATACAAGGACTTTTAGTAACAGTCAGCATACGCTCTCGTTTCAGCCGCTGAGCAGGCTAGACTTGTTTTTCACTGAACAGTGGGCACCTGTGATGGAATGGCTGTAGGGTGAAGGCTGGCAAGTTTTTCCTGGAGAGTCAGGCAGTAAGAGCTAGGGCCTGTGGCCGGGAGGTCTCTGTGCATGTAGCATGGACCAGGGCGGCCTCCCTTTGGGCCAGGTGGGCACTCTCCCTGCTGACACTGGGCGTGCCCAGGGCAAGCAGGCCCTTGTGACCCCGTCAGGAAGGTGCCACAGTGTCCCTGTCACCCTTGACATCTGAAAGCGGGTGTGACCTTCAGGGTGTAGGGCTGGCCAGCCATCTCAGAGCCGCACCACCTCCTTTCCCAGTGGGTTGTGCAAACACAGGATCCGGCGTCGCTGTCTTCCCCAGGTCTGGTTTGGGAGCATCTGTGCACAGGATGCCACCGCGCTGAGGGCGGTGAGTGGAATGGAACCGATTTGAGTAGGTGTTGGAGTCCTGCATTCAGCACCTGTTGAGTGGGGATCATGCTGTACAGTCAGCCTCCCTGCAGGCCTGGAGGCCCCTGAAGGCAACTTCTTCTTCCTCCTTTTTAAAGAAATATATCTTACTGAATTTTTACAGAGAGGAAGGGAGAGGGATATAGTGTTAGAAACATCGATGAGAGAGAAACATGGATCAGCTGCCTCCTGCATACTCCCTACTGGTACATGTCCTTGATCGGACCCTTGAGTCTGCAGGCTGACATTCGATTCACCAAGCCAAACCGGTTAAAACAAGGCAACTTCCCCTTGAGTGAAGAGTGCAGAAGGCGGAGTCCCTTGCCGATTGGCTCCCAGGGCTGAGGGACTCCTTTCTGTCCTGTCTCCGTTCTGGTGGCTGAGTCTCCAGAACAGGTGTTGCAGTCCCATCTGTTCCACTAACAGGCATTTGTTGAGCGATCACTGCGTGGCAGACCGGGTGGAAGGCAGCGCAGAGAGCAGAGCGTCGTCACGGCACAGGTGCCGAGGGCGGGCTGGGCCAGAGCAGCACTGGGCTCCTGGGAGGGAAGACGTCTCTCCGTGCGTGCGGGGCGGCCACCAGAGTTGGGCTGGGGGCGCTGGGTCTCGCCCCCTGATAGCTGGGCCAGCGAGGGAACTGGGATGGAGCTGCCAGCTGCCCTGCAGGAGCGGGACGAGCGCTCTCGGTCAGCTGTTCCCTTCTCGTGTCTGCAGCCCCTCCGGAGGGCGAGCCTGCCGCTTCCCAGCGCCTTCCTCCCGCCGCCGCCGGGCGCCCGACTCCGTGTGTGTCCCTGCTCCGCGCCAGGAGCCGAGCCGTCTGGTGGTACAGGCAGGCGTGCTGTCTCTGTCAGGTCCCATCTCGGTGCGGAGCGCTTCCCTTTCCTGACAACCCTTGCCAATTAGCTTTATTTAATTATCTCCCAGGGCTAAGCTTGAATACATTCTGTGTTAAATTCACAGTTTCCCCCTTTCTAAACGAAACGGACTTAATATCCTTGTTAAAATCTGATTAAAACTAAAATTGAGTTTTTTGAAGTCTGATTATTCCATGAAATGGAATTTTTAAACCTAATTACTGCTGGATTTGCATAGACTTTTCAGCACCATTGAAAGGAAAGTTGAAGTAAATGTATTAATGGCATCCTTTCCTGTCGTTTCCTTGGGGCGTGGCAGGTGGGAGGAACCCGGCCTTTCCCTCTGTAGGCAGCTTGTCTGAGACTGTTCCTCGGAGGGCCAGCTCCCACAGAGTCTGAGCTCAGCCTCACTCCTCCGCCTGCGCCCTCCCCTGCGCCCTCCGCCGCCTGCGCCCGCCTGCGCCAGCCTGCGCCAGCTCCCGTGGGCGGCGGCCTTTCGAGGGCACATGGCCGCCCCCCCTCCCCGCCCCGTCTCTCTGTAGTGCAGGCTCTTACCTTTGAGGAGGAGGATGGAGGGGGATGATTGTAGCCTCTGGGCCTCCCCTTTCGGTCCCAAAGATGGATTCATAATTAATAGCTACCTTCTTCCTAATTTGGATCACATTGGTATCATTAAAAGTAGAAATAAACTAACTCTTACATATATACTAGTGGCCCGGTACACAGATCTGTGCACGTTGAAAGGAAATTAATTAGAAAAATATTTTATTTTTAAAATATATTTTATTGATTTTCTTACAGAGAGAAAGGGAGAGAGATAGAGAGCTAGAAACATCGATGAGAGAGAAACATCGACCAGCTGCCTCCTGCACACTTCCTATTGGGGATGTGCCCGCAACCAATGCACATGCCCCTGGCCGGAATCGAACCTGGGACCTTTCAGTCCACAGACCGACGCTCTACCGCTGAGCCAAACCCGTTTCGGCTAATTAGAAAAATATTTTAACTTCGCTCTCTGCCCTTTCTCTGTAACAGAAGTGTCAACCAAATTCACAATTGACAATGACAGATCGAAGCACACGTGTGTGATTGGTGCCAATGAGACCTTTCTATGTATTAC
This sequence comes from Pipistrellus nathusii, assembly GCA_963693515.1. Classification (NCBI taxonomy): domain Eukaryota; kingdom Metazoa; phylum Chordata; class Mammalia; order Chiroptera; family Vespertilionidae; genus Pipistrellus; species Pipistrellus nathusii. The sequence goes on from OY882862.1 coordinate 96,468,119, forward strand.
ACATGTGTGAGTCAACTTAGCCTTTTATAGATATAGAATAAACTTGCTTAATTAGTCCTGCTTTCTGATGCAGCTAAACTTTTTCCAGCCCAGTGAAGCACCCCAACTTCTCTTTCAGGTAATTGTCAGCAACACAGCAGGAAATATCAACACGAAGCAGGGTGTTATTTTAGATCACACAAAAAGAACAAAGGGTGAAATATTTAACTGCAGCAGTGTCTGACTATATTCTGTGCAGTGACAAAAAACCTGAAGTCATTTTCAAGGTCCATCATTTCTTACTTCTGTTCAGTCGGGTCAATGAAAAGAAAATAGGATTCCACCGAGTCTTCCATCTGCCTACTCCAGGGCTTCTGTGAGGATCAAATGAGATGAGGAAGGTGAAAACGCTTCACAGTTTTTGGGCAGAGTGTGAAATGTTTGCACCTGGCTATAAAGCAAGTCGTGTTCCTGGGCTGGGGGCCACATTTTGTGCCGTGGAGTCTCAGCAGCATTGGCTACGATTTGGTGGGCTGTCGCTCTGGGGTGGTGGCGTGGCCTGTGTTCCATGTGGGGGAAGCCGAGTGTTACTTTGTGGACACCAGGTCCGTGGTGCCATTTTTTTGTAAATGGCCAGTGCGCATCACAGCAGCTCATTGTTGAACGCCTGCCCCCTGGTGGTCAGTGCGCATCATAGTAACTGGTCGGACAGTTGGATGCTTAGCATATTAGTTTTTAAATATATATATATATATATATATATATATATATATATATTAATTTCAGAGAGGAAGAGAGAGGAAGAGATAGAAACATCAGTTATGAGAGATAATCATTGATTGGCTGCCTTCTGCATGCCCCCCACTGGGGATTGAGCCCACAATCTGGGCATGTACCCTGACTAGGAATCAAACTATGACCTCCTGGTCCATAGGTTGACACGCCGGCCAGGCTGTCTCTGTGTCTTTGTTTGGACCCCACAGAAATAACCGGATTTCCTTGTCAGCTGAGTTGGTCTTATGAAACCTCTCCTGACTTGTCACGTGTGAAAATGAACTGTTCTAGTAAGCTAACCATAGCCACTGACTCTCTGATGTCCTGTTTACCCTTTAATCCTTACCCAAGGGTATGTTTTTACTGATTGAGAGAGAGAGAGAGAGAGAAAGAGAGAGAGAGAGAGAGAAACACTAACTGGTTGCCTCCTGCATATGCCCCTCCTGGGAATGGAACCTGCAATCTGGGCATGTGCCCTGACCGGAAATGGAACCATGACCTCCGGGTTCATAGGACAACACTCAACCACTGAGCCACGCGGCTGGCACCAGCTCCCATTCTTCCCAGAGCTCCATAAAGGTCTCTAGCATCGGGAGTTAAAAATACTAGTGGGGCCGAAACCGGTTTGGCTCAGCGGTAGAGCGTCGGTCTGTGGACTGAAAGGTCCCAGGTTCGATTCCGGTCAAGGGCATGTACGTTGGTTGCAGGCACATCCCCAGTAGGGGGTGTGCAAGAGGCAGCTGGCCAGTGTTTCTCTCTCATCAACGTTTCTAGCTCTCTATCTCTCTCACTTCCTCTCTGTAAAAAATCAATAAAATATATTTAAAAAAAAATACTAGTGGGAAAATAATTCAGCCAAAATAAGTAAATCCTTTCCAGCCAAGAAATGTTTTTTCTGAAACATTTTACAGAGATTTAAGTTGTTTCGTGTTCTTCTGTGTCAGTCAGGGGCATGTAAACTTACTGAGTCTGTGGGCAGAGCTTATTTAAACAGCAAACAGCTCTGGCCAGCATGATGGGTGGGCAGAGCATTGGCCCGCTCCCAGGGTGGAGGGTTCAATCACTGGTCAAAGACCTGCGCCTGCGCAGGCTTGATCCCAGCCCCGTCGGGGCTCATGCAGGAGGCGCCAGTTGATATGTCTCTCTCACATTGATCTCTCTCTCCCCCTCTCCCTCTCCCCCTCTTCCCCTCTCCCCCTCTCCCCCTCTCCCTCCCCTCCTCCCTTCCACACTCTCAGAAAATTAATAGAAAAATATGGCCAGGTGAGGATTAACAAACAAGCAAAGAAACAAACACAAATACCCATCTTGCAGGTCCCATCTGCACCGCTCCAGCTCCCTGGCGGGGCGCCAGCCAACACATGGGCGGGCACACTGCTGCCGGGCGGTGGGGAGCGTGGTGACCCGTCTGGGCAGACCTGGGACAGTGGAGGGGCCCGTGGAGCAGCATCTGCAGACCGACAGACAGACAGACAGACAGCATCTCTGACTGAGATGGCTGCTTTCCCTCCACGTAGCACCTTCCGGGAGAGAGGCAGGAGCGGGTGATGCCAATTTAGAAACAGGGACTTTCCCTGAGGAACCGCTTAGTCCGCAGCTGGGAGCAGTCATCTGGGGAGAGCCAGACACTGCTCACCAGTCTCCACTTTCCTCTGAAGCGAAGAGCTGAAGCGTAGCCGTGGAACAGGGCGGGGAAGTGGGCCGCCCGATGGAGAGAGAGGTGGCTGATGCGCCATCCCTCTGAAATGCTCCCTGCTGGGCCGGTGTGGCGGCGTCTTCTGGTGACCTGACCCCTTGGCACCATTGACCACTTGACAGCGTCACTCAGAGCACATGGCCTGCCAGGCCTCCCAGTGCGTGTGTGTGTGTGTGTGTGTGTGTGTGTGTGTGTGTGTGCATGTGTGTGTGTCCCCGCACAGCACCAGGCCTCCCAGTGCGTGTGTGTGTGTGTCCCCGCACAGCACCAAGCAAAGGCCAAGACCACCAGAGCCGAGGCCCCGCGCCCCCCCCCTCGCACCCTTGATCCCCAGCGCAGGGCCTCGGCGTGGCTGCTCCCTCGCCAGCTCTTGCAGGCTCTGTCACCGGCCTGCCTAGCACCCTACTCCAGACAGCACCCCCGACCCTCGCACTCTGCCCTGCACTGTTTTTCTTCACAGCAGACGGGTCTCAGAGGCTCTGCCTTTTATCTGGACTCACCTGTGGCCTCGCTTCACTGCGGTGCAAGCTCCATCGCAGTAGGTGCTGCTTATTCTGGTCCGTTTTCCACTGGCTGTGGACCTAGAATAGGGCCTGGCACAAAAGTAGGCTCAGTAAACGTTAACTGAACAAACAAAACTGTCTGTCCAACTCCATTCTACCGGTGTCTGAGCTCACACCGCTGGGTTTCAAGGTCCGCGTTGCTGGTTAAATGACACTCTAGGCATGCAGTGAGGTCTGTTTAAAACATGTCTCTGGACAGGCATTTCAGAGCGTGGGCGGGGCCCAGGGGAGCTGGGAGGGAGTGACTAGCATCACCCATGACACAGACAATGGTGAGGCCTGGGAGGGACAGGTACGGGGTGGAGAAGGTTAATGGGGAAAAGAAAACCCACAAACCAACAAAGGGGACATCTGTCATACTTTCAACAGTAAAGACAATTTAAAAATAAAATAGAATTAAGTAAAATGAAATAAAGAGAAAAGCACAAAGAAACTTTTTATTTTTTAATGTATTTTTATTGATTTCAGAGAGGAAGGGAAAGGGAGAGAAAGACAAACATCAATGATGAGAGAAGAATCATCATTGACTGCCTCCTGCACTCCCTCCACCCCCACCTCCCCCCCTGGGAGATGGAGCCTGGAACCCAGGCATGTGCCCTGACTGGGAATTGAACCATGACCTCCAGGTTCATATGTCAGTGCTCATCCACTGAGCTATACCAGCCGGGCCAAAGAACCTTGTCATATGTTTACATGGAAATGTGGCCAAAATGCATTGCTAAATAAAAAGAAACATAAGTGAGTGTACCATGCCATCATTTCTAAAAAGAAATGGAAAATGAGTAAGCACAGCTACAGTTTATGTGTGTGTAAAAATGTCCAGAATGCACAAGCCAAAACTGGGCTTCCTGCTGGGGAGGGCAGGGATTGCCACTGTGCCTCCATAAAAGTGTTACCATTTGTACCAATGCAATAGCTGCTCAGAAAGTGGTTTTTTAAAGCTTAGCATTATAAACTTATAGTGCAGAATGAAGTACTATACAAAAACTTCTAAAAAGGAAACAATTACTCCATGATGAGTTAATTCATGAATATATAACTAGAGCCATTTACAATAACACAATCGTATATCACTCCTAAATGTTTAGCTAGGTATTACAATATGAATAGTTTGCATTGCAAGTGGAGCAAAAATACATTAGTAAAACGTTTCCTAGGTAAAATAAGAATGTTACTGATTCCAAAAGTTTGCTGAAGTGGAAAATAAGATGTTTATACATCAAACATTTTAACTTAAAATATTGCAAATACACAAACGTTCCCAAGCTGCAGACTCCTATGAGTCCACTAACTTGAATTTCATCTTAGATTTTCTGCATGAGCCACAAAACATGCCCATGATTTTAGCTCTGTTTCTTTAAGATGGACACCTCAGTCCTCCTAACCGTTACAGCCTTCCCTCTGAAACTTCTAGTCAGTCACTTGCTTTCTTTAACAGAAATTTGGGGGCGATTTTCCTTTGAGAGGTTCCAGAGTCTTCAACTTCGTTCTCACAGAAACACGGCTTTCTTCCCAGTTTGTTTTCTGTCAGCCTCTGTAACATTTAATTAGATTACTTAATCACAGTGATGTGTGAAGCCGGCAGAAACAGACCCGTTTGCGACGGACGTGGCGTCTCCTGGGGGTGGCGGGCTGTGCAGCGCTGAGCAGGGTGAGCGGTGTGGCGTTGGCTCTGAGGCCGGGGAGCCATGGGCTGGTGCTGGGGAAGGCCACCGTGTCCAAAGGAACTGTCCTCCTCAGGGCGGGACTGGGGGACTGGGCTGTGTGTGTGCTCTGAAGACACCTATGTACGATACACTTCACGTCTTTAAAAAGGAGAACAGCCTGCACCCCAACATCGGCAGCTTCTCTCGGTCTCTGCAGGACGCGTCGGCGCGTCGGCGGGGCAGCACTGGAGGGAGGGGAGGGGACCAGGGGCCCTGCGGGGCAGTGAACCCCACCCCTGAGGAGGGGAGGCTGGGCAGGTGGCTGCTGCACACCCCTCTGTGGTCAGGCAGCCCAGCAGCAGGGCCTGGCTCTCTGGCTGCAGGCATGCCCACAGGCCCTGGAGAAAGATGTGCCTGAGACAGTGGCCAGCGACAGCTCCCACCAGGGAGGCCTGTGGCTGGAGAGCTGCGCAGTCCCCCGTGGGAGAGGAGGGCCTGTCGGCCGCTGGGGTCACAGGCCGCGCAGCCACAGCTCTCCTGCGTGTGGCATCTGCATGCGGACGTCGGCACCAGCAAACCAAATCGTGGGCTCAACCTGCAGCCCGCCCGCCCTCCCGCCCTCGCAGGGACCCGATGCTGGGTGCAGGGGCGGCCTCCGCTCCGGCCTAATGAAGCCAGGCCTCACCGCGGTCCAGGGGCCAGCCGCCGGCCTCACTGTCTCAGGGAAACGAATTACGCGGGTCCCCAGACACATGCAGATCGAATGAGGAGACCTCAGATCTGCAGCTGCTGCCGCATACTCTTCTCCCAGCCCGCAGGATTAAAGGGACTTCAAACAGCCCGGGTTCCAATTAAGCCGGGGCCCCCCAGGGAGGCCGAGTCTTCTCCTGATTAACAAGAGGCGCTCTTTGAACCGTGGGAGCTAAATAAAGCTCGTGGAGCCTTTCAGACAAATGCCATAATTTCCCCCCCTGCTCCTCACTCACTGGAAAAGCTGATCTTTTGAAAGCTTTCAACATTCGAAAGGGCATCTGGCTAACGGCTCCGAGCACAACTTCAGCCAGGAGCTCGGGCCTGGAGCAGCGAGCAGGGGGCGGGGTGCCCGTGGACAGAGCGGCCAGCTGCCAGGATGTGAGGGGCACGTCCACAGCAGAGGGGGCCCAGGCTGAGCTGGGAGGATCGAAGAAGACCCCGCCCGCAGACGCTGAGGGCCTGTGCCAGGCTCAGGAGGCCTGGGCAGAGAGGTCTGATGGGGTTGCAGCTGGGCAGGGATGCTGGCCTTGGGAACAGCACGTCCAGCGCAGGCTTCCAGGCAGCGGGCCAGGCTGTAGGCGCTGGGCTGTAGCTCACGTGGCCTAGGAGCCACGAGAAAAGCCCACACCAGCACAGGACACGGAACAGCCTGCCCAGTTCCTCAAGGTGGGAGATTGCCAAGGAGTCGACCTGGCTTGTGAGCCCAGGGGGCGGGCAGTCAGGCTCATGGCCCCCAGCCTCACTGCGGCCTCACAGGTGCGTCCCCCCAACCTGCTCTTGGCCAGGCCTGTCCCTGTTCGAGACAGGAAAACCCTCGGATGGTAAATGAGCACTCCACTCCAACCCCGTCCGCCTGCCAGGATTCCTCCGGCAGAGGCCGCAGGCTGCCGAGCAGCACACGGCGCAGGACCAGTGCAGCCGGCTTCTAGGGAAACCTCCGAAGGAGCGAGGGGGCGCGGGGACACGCCCTCACCCTGGCACCTCCCGGCCGCTCAGCACCAAGGCAGAGCAGCAGGCCTGCGGGGGAGCGGGCAGGCAGCCCTTAGCCTGGGCCCTCCACCCTCAGTGATGGTGACAGCGCCCCCCCTCCCCAGGATTCTGTTTCCTGTGGAGACGTGAGCAGTGGGAGGAGCCGTGGGAGGGAAGCGCTGGGTGGAGGAAGGCGTGGGCCTGGGCACAAACACGATGGGAGGAGAGCGGGCAGGCGTGGAGCGCAGACTGGAGGTGGTTCTGCGGGGACGGCGGTGGCGGCAGGACACGGCCTCACCTGCTGGTTGATTTTTCTTCTCTCTTTAAATGTCTCATTGTTAGAGGATGGGCTTAGAGTTGAGTTTTGGTGCTCAAGCAGAGTGACTTTGAAACGTTTGAGTCTCAGTTTCCACGTTGGTGAACAATAAACAGGGCTGCTGCGGGCATTCCCTGCGGTAACTGACTGCCGCCGTGAAGGTTAGAGCCCAGTGCGGGGCTTCTGTGCTGCTGCAGCTGCTGTGCTGGCGCGGGCTCTGAGGAGGGGCGGGGGGAGAGGGGGCAGTGAGTGCCTCCGGGCCCGGGCCGGCGGTGCTTCTGCGCTTCAGACCTCATTGCGTGTCCTGCACACTGGCCTGCGCTTACAGGCGAAGTGAAGCCCCTCTCCCCAGTGGCGCGGGCAGGGCGGGCCGTGGTTAGAGGCCAGGTGGGGGCAGCGCCCGGGGTGGAATGCATCCCCGGTGGAGTCATCGCGGCTGGCACAGTCCCCCCCAGGACCGGTGCTGAGTGTGTTCTGACCCGCAGGTCCCCGGAAGACCTCTCCCGGTTCATCGTGGAGCTGCAGCAGCGGGAACTGGCCCTGAAGGACAGGAACGGCTCCATCACCAGCAGGTAGGCCTGGGCGCCGGCACGGACAGCTGTGCACGCTTCACTGTCCAGTTGGCTTTGGCCCGAGTGAGTGGGAGCTGGGTGCACGGTGCCTTGTGTCTGCCCGACTCAGCTGAAGTGGGGCGGCGCTGTCATCCATCACATGCCAGTCACCGCTGGCTCCCTCCCCTGTGGGCTGGCTCCCCTGTGGGCTGGCCACCCAATGGGTTGGCTCCCCTGTGGGCTGGCTCCTCTGTGGGCTGACCACCCAATGGGCTGGCTCCCTGGTGGGCTGGCTCCCCTGGGGGCTGGCCACCCAATAGGCTGGCTTACCTGTGGGCTGGCTCTCCTGTGGGCTGGCCACCCAATGGGCTGGCTCCCGGGGCACGGGGTCTGAGCAAGGCTGAACGGGATCAGGAATGTGGGCTCTGAGTGACCCGTTGGTGCAGAGCTGGGTCCTGGGGTCAGGTGTGTGTGTGCCTGTGTGGCCTGTGCACTCGGGGACGGTCCATGGAGACCTGTGTCTGAGCACAGCTGCACCCAGCAGGGAGGTGTATGTCCTTCCCGACAGGGCCTGGGGTGGCGCTCTCCTCCTGTCGCCCCCGCGCCGTGTTCCAGCCCCATCCTCCCGCCTCCGACACCCGGCCGTTCCCTTAGGTTCTCCCACGAACTCCTGAGTCAGCGCAGACCCGAAGGCACTGGGGCTGCCCCTTCAACTCCGGTCACAAGCGTCTGGTCCCCAGGTGACCTGCAGTTCTGTCTGCTGACAGATTCGGGGGTTCCCTCGTCCCCCCATTTAACAATTTGCTAAGCGACTCAGCTCAGGAAGTGTTGACGTCTGGTGGCTGGCTTACCGGGAGGTTGAAGGCTGCAGCCAGAGCTCGGGGCAGGAGGTGATGGGCCGGGATGGGGCAGATGCCCGAGACTCAGAGCCCCGCCCTCCAGTTCTGTGAGGTTCTCAGGTCTGCTGTTTGGTTATGTCACTGGCTGGTGGGGATGGACTCAGCCTCCCCTCCTCTCCCCTCAGGTGTCAGAGGTGACGAGCCCGAGAGCCTTGTCCTCGCCGCTCCGTGCTGCCTCCCTCGGCGCTGGGGCTCCAGGCGGCATTGGGGGACCTTCTCCGAGGGGGCAGTGCCTGTGGCTGGCATGTTCTTGGCATCGCCAGGTGGTCTGGCTTCCCTGTTGCCCCCGAGGGCAAGGGAAGAGCAGAGGGCAGTGGTGATTCTGTTTGGAGCTTAGGCTGCGCTCTCACCACCGAGGAGTGGGGGAGGCCCGGCCGTGTCCCGGGGTCTGTGTGAGTGGCCCTCTCCCAGCTGCTGAGCCCAGCAGGGCCAGGCGGCACCCAGATGCCGGAGGGCCGGCCCTGCTTCGCGTCCGGGGGTTTCTCGCTGCGCCTGACTGCAGCCAAGGCTGAGAGTCTCCTTTCCCAGCCTCTGCCCACCCCCGGCTGCTGGGCCCCTGAGCGTTCATCAGCCTCTCCCGGCCTCGCCTGTCACGGTGACGAAGGTGACAGCTGGCACCGGTGTGGGGAGAGTTCAGTCAGAATCTGCGTGCCGCGCTAGGCCTGCTGCCGGCACAGGAGGCCTTGTTAGCGCTAACGAGCACCGCGATGGCTGCTGCCCGTTTCTGAGTGGCTGGGAGGCTGAGCTGGGCCCGCGGTGGTGCGCGCTGCAGTGAGCGGCTGGGGCTGGAAGACCAGCGGAGGTGGAACTGGGAAAGAAAGGGGCGAGGAAAGAGCAGGGGCGAGGCGTTGGTGAGGCCGGGGCAGTGGGGTCTCCTCTGCTTTCGGGAGCGCAGGGCTGGCCAGGACGACGTTGAGCCCGTTGCAGTGACGGCCAGCGGGGTGCAGTCAGGTGAGCAAGCCCAGGCAGGGGTGCCAGTGGCTCATGTCCTGGCAGGTGGCGAGGATGCCCTGGAGAGCAGAGGGGCTGCAGGGGCCAGCGGGCAGATGCCAGGGAGGGTGGGGCCGCGCCTGCTGACCCTGACCCGGGGACTGGGTGCTGCGGGCGGAGGCCCGGCTCTCCGACTGCCAGCAGAAGTGACTTCCTCTGATTTGGGTTCTCTTCTGACCTCGTGCCCGCACCCCGTCCTCCTCAGTGGGACGGAGCTGCCTGGGTTTGGACTATGTGCGCTCACCATTGGGCTCCTGTCAGCCCGCCCTCCTGCTCGGCCCCACGGAGGCCACATTCCAGGCAGAAGCCACCCTGGCCCTGCCGCCACTGCTGCCCCACCCTGCTGTGTGCGGGCCATGGGGCTGCGGTGTGTGCTCCCTCCTCACAGCTGTGGACGCTCTGTCCCCAGTGCCCATGACTCTGCCCTCTTCCAGCACTTACAGCTTTCCTTCAGACAGTGAGAACCGGTGCCGCTGTTTCCACTCTGACTCTGTGCCGCCGCCTCTCGGAGCTGCCCGAGGGAACCCGCGAGCGGAAATGCATTGGCCATGTCCTGCCCAGCCCCTGTGCTCCGCCCTCCGTGAAGCACATCCGCACTTGGGTCCAAAGCCCTGGCATCTGCCCGCTGGCCCCTGCAGCCCCTCTCACCCGGGTTCCCTCTTCTGCTCGGGGCCTCCAGCTGGGCCCGTCCCCTGACATGGCACACACCTGCCGGGCCAGCTCCCCTGGCAGCCCCCCCCCCAGATCCCGCTGAGCGTGGGATCCTCAATGGCCTCTGCCACTCCACACGCAGGCTCCCCCAGGATCACGTGCTGTGCCGTCAGGCTCCTCCATTTGGTGCTACTCTGCTCTCCTTGTCTCCATCGGCTGGGGATGGTACTCACCGTGGTTCTGGCCACTCGGCGTGCGTACGTGCGTGTCTGCTGGGCATGAGTGACCCCTGGCTCTGGTAGCAGGCGTGACCCGGCTCCTCACTCGCTGCCTCTCCCTCCCACCCCCAGTTAAACCACAGGAGATGATTCTGGCTCCAGAGTGCACCCACATCCAACACTGGTCTTTCCCCTGCTGGTCGGCATCTTTCCTCCGGTCCCGGGCTGCTCTGACTGCTCACCTTTGTCCCCAGGCAGGCCTCTGCCCAGCATCGTCTGCACCTGGGTCCCTGTCACAGGGCGGCCATGTCACCTGGGTGCCCAGAACGTTCTGGGATCTGTCTTACTCGCATTCAGCGGTGACTGCCGTTACCCCCGGCGTCAGGACTGGGGCAGCGGGTGGCCTCAGGGTGCCTGGAGGAGGGCCCGGTGCCTCCATCTTCCTCCGGGGTGTTCTTTCCTCAGCCCCTCAGGTGTTCCCTGTGCCCAGTGCACAGTAGGGGAGGCAGTGGAGGCGATGGAGGAGGAGTTGCCACCTTTGGTTGCCTGCCGGCTGCCTGGCACCCATCCCCTGGCTCCTGCACCCATGCCGTCCTTGGCTGCACCTCACACTGCGGCAGGCCCAGGCTCGGAGCCGTGCGCACAGAGTCCCGCCACAGAGTGAGCTTTGCTGTTTTGCTTTAGACCCAAGTGCTGTGTTACCTGACTTCCCAGCTGCCGGCCGGGCTGACGGGCCACACTGCAGCCGGGCTCCCTGGTGACGTCCCTCTGAGCAGGCGGCTCAGCCAGGTTCCTGCTCTGGAAGGCACGTGGTCTACGTGTGGTTATGTCAACCCGGTGCAGTGCCTGCGGCGTGCGGGGCGGTGTGTGGGGCCGGGCTGGCGTAGCACATGCACACGCACACGCACATGCACGAGCACGAGCACGCGCTCACACTAGCAGGAGCACTGGAAAGCAAAGGGGTTTGTGGCCACAACGCCGATTGGGGAGCAGTCTAGAAGTCCCTCTCCGTGAGATCTGCCAGGACTGAAGATCACAGAACAGAAGCAGGTGACTGAGCCTGGTGACTGAGCGAGACACTGCCAGAGGGGCTGCCTGCCTAGGCCCGCCCTGCCTGCGGGGGCCGGCTGCGTCTGTCCGGCAGGATGCCCGTGGTCATCTTTGCTTGTCGAGGGGCCCAGGCTTCTTGGGCGTCAGGGGTAGTCGCCCTCCCTCCTCCACGGCAAGGAGCACCTGCAGGCGGCGCCCAAGGCCACCAGGGGCCAGCCTTTCTGGTGAGGTCTGCGTGAGGTGTGGGCTGAGCCAGCGAGGGCCAGGCTCAGTGGCCAGGGGAGTGACTCTGGCCGCCTGCTTGGGCCTGCCCTTCATGCTGGTTCTCCAGCCTCCTTCCTTCTTGCTGGCACTTCAGTTGGAAAAAGTCCCTAGCAGCCCTGTGGAGGCTTGGCAGACAGAGGAACCGGGCCTGTTGGTCTGCCTGCAGTGCCAAGTTTGGACGGAAGGTGGAGCCACAGCCCTGGAAGCCGCTCTGCTCACTCCTCAGGCCTCCTGCAGGGCCTCCCAGGGGAGCGCTATTGCCAAGCCTGTCCGTTTGGTGGCCCGTGGGGGTTTGGTGGTCCGTAGGGGTTTGGTGGCCCGTTTTGGGGGGGGCATGAGGGCAGGGCCTGAAGCAGCTGGGGTGAGTGGTCTCTCTCAGGTGCTTCCCTGGCAGTTGCTCTCCCCACCCCTCCTTTCCCTTCCCTCTCCTCCCCTCACTTGCCCTCCCCTCCCCTGCTGGGCAGCGCTTCTCCGGGGCATGTGCCGAGTGGAAACCAGGACGAGTGGGCACTCCGGTGTTCAGCTCCCAAATGTGGCGGCGGCGTGCACCCACCGTGTGGTCCGAGTGGCCACGGAGCCCCATGCCTGCCCCAATCACACGAAGCCCCGGCTGCTCTTGGACGTGAGCCTGGTCAGCAGGGCTGGGGGAGGGGTGTCTCACAGGCCCGGTGCTGGCCTGTCGGGGCCTGGGGGAGCAGGGAGGCACCGGACTCGGGCTCTTGCTCTGTCCTATGGAGAGGCGCCTGGCCACTCCTCTTCGCGCCGGGCGCTCTGAAGCCCTAGGCTCGGGGGTGGGGCGCTCTCTGTGAGAAGCCCGGCTCTGCGGGTTGGTGTTGGGGCCTGAGCCTCCTGCCATGGGGCCTCACTTTCTGGTCCCGCCACAGCCGGCCCACTGCCAGCTGAGGTCTTCGGCTGACCTCTGACCCTGTGCTCGAGGCTCTGGAGTCTACTTACTGTCACCTGGACACAGCCCCATCCTCGCTGGGCTCGTGGCCTGGCCGGCTGAGGAGAGGCGAGCTCTCTCCGGGCCCCTTCACCTCTGTGAGGGCGGGGTGGGGTGTCGGAGGGGCACTGGCAGAGGCACTGGGTTGGTCTCTGGGCTCCAGGTGGCTGAGGTGGCGGCAGCTCCTGGGCGGCCTCCGGGGCGAGGCGGCTGCAGGCTGAGGCTGCCGGTTCCTCCACATGCCACCAGCCAGCCCAGCTCCTCCAGCAAAGGAGCTGCCATTCATATTTCACACCCAGACGGCTTTCCTGCATGCTTCATTTCCATATTTAAAGTGGCATTTGCATATTCATGGGCCTTTTAAATAAGTTTTTATTGTTAAGGGATGTGGAAGTGGATAAAATGTGAAGCTTCCCTTTTAGTCAAGCACTGGGGGAAAAACTCATCCCCCAAGTGAAATCAGGCTCTGAGTGGTTAGCTCTGAGCAGTTGCTGTAGGACAGTTACTCCAGGAGCCAGCGTGTCCTGGGTGCCCAGTCTGCAGCACGCCCGGAGGCCTGCCACTCTTGGGGTTTCTCCTGGCGGGGACCCTGTGCACTGGGGACCATGTCCCCACTTCCTTTGTGACGGCAGGACTCCCGTGTGTGGCTGGGTCCGTCCCCGGTCCCAGGTGCCTCCTATGGGAGAATCCAGGCTGTCTCTAGGCTTTTGCTGGACTCACTCCCTCTTTCCTCTTTGGTCACTGTACCGCCCCCCTTTGGCCCTGCACACGCAGCAGCTTGGTCCAAGGACAACCCACCCGGCCAGACAGTGGCCGGCGGGGCCGTGGTCCTGAGCAGGCACGGCCCGTGGACCATGGCGCGGCCAGGTGCGCCAGGGCAGGGCGACTGCAGCCCAGGGCACAGGCGTGGTGCAGAGCCCAGATGTAGAGCAGCAGACTGGGAAGCCTGAGGAGCCCGGAGACAGGCTCGCACCGGGCGGGCGGTCAGCCCTGCAGGCGGAGCCTTTCGAAGAGCCTTTCTGAAGCACTGAAACCTTGGAAGCATAGGAGGCCACGGGAGAAGCTGGAAAGGTTACGTGGCAGAAAACACGGTGAAGAAGTCAAGTTGTATAGTCTTTCCCGCTTTAGTAATCTCTAAATAGTTCTTTAAAAATGTTTTTGTTTATTTCAGAGAGGAAGAGGGAGATAGGTAGAAACATCAGTGATGAGAGAGAATCACGGATCGGCAGCCTCCTGCACGCCCCATACTGGACATTGAGTCCAAATCTGGGCATGTGGCCTGACCAGGAATCCAACTGTGACCTCCTGGTTTACTGGTTGACGCTAAACCACTGAGCCACACAGGCCGGGCTCTTTAAATATTTTACTGTGCATTTGTGCCCACCCTTCCGTCGTTGCCACCCAGGCACCTCCGCACGGCTCTGCTTCCCAAGGGCCCGAGTGACGGGTGCTCTGGGGGCTGGCAGCCGCCCTCAGGGAGCCGCCCGCCCTGCGTGGGGGGCTGGCCTTCATGGAAGATGACAGCTGCCAGGTGCGGGGGACAGCGGACGTGGGCCTGGCAGATCTTGGTGCGACCATGACTCCCAGATACAGCACCAAAGCACAGCCTGAGAGAAAAGGTTGGTCAGCTGCACTCGTGACGATGCTAAGCTGTTGCTCTGTGAGGAGACCACGGGGAGAATGGCCAGGCCCGCCCCGCGCTGGGGAAGGACCTGTGAACGTGCCTGGGAAGGACTGCCCCCATCACAGAGAACTCCGGGAGCGCGGTGAGAAGGCGCCTGAGCCGTTAAACGGGGCAGAAGACCGAATAGACCCCTCGCCCGGAAGGCGTCTGGGTGGCCGGTGAGTACACGTGACCACGCTCCTCACCGTGTCAGCAGGGAGCGCACACGAGAGCACGGCGAGGCCCACTGCCCGCTCCGCACGCCGCTGCGCACGGCCAACACCGGTGCCGGCGAGGACGCGGGGTGGCGGGGCCGCTCACTGCCGGAGGGATGCAGAGGGACAGCCACTCTGGGTGACAGCGGGCCAGCTTCTTACAACCAGACATCCTCTCACCATTTGACTCCTAATTACTTTCCGTGATATTTACCCCAAAGATGCGAAAGCTCATGTCCACACAAATGCGCACAGATGCCTCTCAGCTCTGTTCGTGATCACCAGCACTGGAAATACCAGGTAGACAGACGGTGGTCCTGCAGACCAGGGATGCTGCTCGGCACCAAAGAGCCATGAGCTGTCAGCCATGAGAAGACACGAGGGGCCGCAGGTCACGTGTCTGAGTGACGGAAGCCCGTCTGCACAGCTGCGGAGTGCAAGTCCAAGTCCAGGGGTTCTGGGGGAGGCCAGAGCATGGAGAGAGACTGCGGCTGCCGGTGAGGGAGGGTGCGCAGGCAGAGCACACAGGCGAGCTCAGGCATTGGATGGCACAGGAATGGTGCACCCTGACATCACACGTGTGTGTGTTGTAGAGCCCACAGGGCAAACAGTGAACCTTCCTGTGAACGAGGGGTTCAGTAGTGATGGGCCAGTGTGGCCCGTTAACTGGCGGATGGACCATCCTGACGCAGGCTGCTAATCGCAGGGAGCGCTGGGAGGTCCTGTCCTCTGCGAAACCAGCCCGCCCGGTGCGAGGGGCCTAGAGGAAGCTCTCCCGCCTCAGACCAGGCACATGCAGATGGCGTGTCCGCTCTGCAGCCTGTGCTCTCCTGCCACACACACAGGAGGGGAGGGCTGCCGGAGCCAGGCCCAGCCCCCTCTGGATGTCGGCCTGGGCACACTTCCTCCCCAGCTCAGTTAGGGTCCCTCGCCTGGTGTCCTGGGGCTCGTCCGGCTGGGGTGTCAGGTGCGTGGCCAGCCCCTGAGGCCTGTTTCCATGGGAAGCGGGTGCTGATGGGGAAGGGGTTGGCATCAGAGATAAGGAGCCCCGAGGAGGAAGGGGACAGGCGGGACACACCTGGCTGCTGGCTGGCTCCGTGAGCAAGCTGTGCAGACCTGGGGCAGGCTCGGGGGAAGATGGGGGAACTTTGGATTTTAAGTTGGCTTACTCTCCTCTCTGTTTAGCAGTCTATCTGTTTGTCTGCCCTGTTGGGAGCTGTGGACCGCAGTGTTCTCTCATCCTGTGCTCCGCTGGTTTTATTGTCTTCTCATATTTTCTTGCCATAAATGTAACAGGTTTTATTGTGTTTAGACTGCTTTTAATATAGCCTCTTGTAAAAGCCAGGGGAGCCCAGGATTCTGCCTTGGCAGCCTCCGAGCACGGTCCTTCCTGGTGTAGCATCTGGGCCAGGGCTGCATGGAACCTTCCCAGAATGCCCTGACCCACTGGCCCAGATGAGCTGCTGTGACCGGCCAGCGGTGGGGCCGGCCAAGCCCTCACCCTTTCAGAAGCTCCCAGTGCTTCTGTGTCAGCTCATGTGGGAGAACCCTGGGGTCCTGGGGGCGAGGGGACCGGCTCCCAGCACGCCTTGCACCTGAGCCGAGATTGTGGGCTTCTCTGGGGTGTCTGTGCACCCGGGTTAGCTCGAGTGCTCTCAGTCCCGTGGATGGGCCGTGTCTGAGGGCGGCCACCTGCCTGAGGCGGGGTGAGAGGAAGGAGCCCCCAGCTGGGGCTGCAGTGGGGGCCGTGACGCTGCCCCTGCAGGTGCCGCCCAGAGCATGTCCCACGTGAGCTGCTCCTGAAGGACGTTTTGTGCAGTTTTGTGATTTAATGTTGCGCGCGCGCGTGTGTGTGTGTGTGTGACTCCATAGTCTACCTTCGTTCCAATCACAGAACACCCCTGCAAGTTAGACTGTGCTGCTGCGGCAGGTCTGTGCCCTCGAGGCGCCGGACAAACCTGCTAGCCGCGGGGCTCCTGGCTGTGTCTGGGCCGCGACATGGTCAGCCCGGTGGAGCTTGTGTCCAGCCCCACATACCCAGATGCCCGCTGGGGAGAGGTCACAGCTCCCAGTCAGGGGGACTCAGGAGGGGGCATGTGTCTGGTAGGCTGGGCCTGGCATTGGGGCCTCCCTCGGGGGCTGGGCCTCGGAGGCGGAGCGGTGCCGGGAGAGCATCCACAGGACTGGCACGCGGTCCTGGGCCTGGGGCAGAGCCTGTGGTGCCCATGGAGGCCTTCCCTCTGAGGCCTGATCCTGACAAGGCGGTGGGGACACAGTGCTGGGAGCCCCCTGATGTGGTGGCTGCAGCGGCGGTGGGCTGGGGAGGCGGCCAGCCAGGCAGGCGTGAGCTCCCCGGCGCCCTGCAGCCTCCCCGGACCGCCTTGTCCACGTTCAGGAACTACTGCTGTTTCTCCGACGGGTCCGCTCTGCTTGCCTGCCTCTCGTCAGCGGAGGAGTGTGTCTCTGCGGCGTCTCTGCAGACCCGGAGGCCGGGGGCCGTCTCCCCCGGAGAAGGGGGGGAGGCTTCGGTCGGGAGTTTTGTTGGAGTTTCCTCAGCGCCTGTCATCGCAGGCAGAGAGCCGCTCGGGGGAGGGACAAGATGTCCGCTCTCCATCCCTGTTAAGACACTCAGGTGTCCAGAGTCAGGCCCGGCCCTTCTCCTGTGCGGGCACCTGCCTCTGCCCTGCCCTGCGTGTTGGCGCCAGGCGAGGCGGGGTGGGGGTGCGGCCTGTCACGGAGAGGGTGCCACTCAGTCTGCTCTACTCAGCTGAGGGCCCGTCCCCACTGGCTCTGGGCCTAGAAAGGAGGTGAAAGCACTGCCTGCTCTCAGATGCTCTCGCCATCCACGGGGCCTCCCGAGAGCGGGGGGCAGGGGGCGGGGGTGGGATGTGCCGCCTCTGCTCGGCGCCCAGCAGGCAGCAGCTCTCCCTCCGCCTGGATCCTGGCACCTCTGAGCAGTCTCCTTGGAGACGAGGCTGAGAGAGTGCGTGTGCCCTCCACCCCCTCTGGCACCCTCAGTTTCCCTCTCGCTCCCAGTCAGCTTACCCCTGACCAGAGTGTGTTTCAGCTCCGTGATCGCCCCTGGGGGGATGGTGAGTGTCCTGGCTCCAGGCCCGGGGGAGCAGGCCTCCTGCTGGGGGCACTGGGAGGTGAGCATGTGACCACGCAGGGCCCTGTTGGCCCCGCCTTGTGATGGTCAAGGCTGCAGGCCACACCCCAAGCCCTCCATTGACAAAGGTGCATGGTGTCCTGTGGTTCCCGCTCATCCTTGCCAGACGTGATACCAGAGGCTCAGGCAGGGACTGGAGGACTGAGGGCTGAGCAGGTGGCTCCCACCCGGCTTTTCTCGAACCCCATCCTCGTGTTTGCCTTTTGTGGGTGACCTTTCCTGACGAGCAGACTGCCTGTGAGCTTGTGTGGCCTCTCTCCCCTCCAGCCCCGAGGGCCAGTGTCGCCTCAGACCTGTGAGCAGAGCTATTGGGGGAGCCCAGGAGGCATCGCGCTGGCGGACAAACCAGCGCTGCCACGGCCTGGGCGCGGGGCTGTGGGGCACACGCAGAGGGAGGCACATCCAGCCTCGGAGGCAGAGCGGGAAGGGTCGGCGCTGCTTCTGCACCTCCCAGGGCACGAGCGCCCCCCGAGCCGCTGGCTCTTTGCTCCAAACCCGAGGCTGGCTGCTGGGGACTGAGGTGCCCGGTGCACCGTGCAGCAGGCGGACCTGACTCTGCACTTCATTACCGGGCACGTCAGCACTCTCAGGCATCACTGCAAGTGCCCGACTGCTGGGGGGGATGTGTGACATGACCTTACTTGGGGGCAGTCTGAGGCGAAGGCTCTTGTTCAAGGTCACCCCACCTGCAGGGGGTTCGGGGCTCCCAGTGCGGGCAGTGTCCTGGGGGCAGTGGCTCCCCCTCCAGCCTGCACTTCCCCCGGGCCTTCCTCTTAGCCCAGCTCCTCGGAAGTGGCTCTGAGGGCCAGTGCCCCGGGGCGGGCCCTGCAGGCAGAGCCGCGGTCCTGTACTGAGGGCGGCAGAGCCCCTCCCCCAGCCCTACCCCGTTCTCCTTCACATGTTCCTCTCAGGGCCACGCTGCTGCCAGCTCCCTCCCTCCGGAGACCCTGTGGGCAGTCAGCCCCAGCAGGGGTGAGGCTGACCCCTCCCTCCCCTGGTGCGTGCACCCCTGCCTGGCACTCCTCTCTCTCCTCTGTGAGCTGTTGCTTCTGCACTGGAGCTCAGGGTCTGTCCTGGATGCGAGCCTGCCCCCTCCCGGGCCTGCAGGGCTCCCGGGACAGGCCAGCGCCTCCGCTGCCGTCTGCAGCCCCTGGCCGGTCGCAGCGCCCAGGGCGGACAGGCAGTGCGTGCCCACCCCGTCCCGGAAGTGGCAGCTAGGACGGTGCCCGCTCCTGCTCTGTCCGGAGTGAGCGGCCTGTCTCTGGGCGGAGCCCCGGGACAGCGGTGGTGCTGAGTGGCTCTGCTGAGAAGCTGAGGGCTGGCTCGCTTTCCTGTGGCTGCTCGGAGCCTGCTTTCCTGAGGCTGAGGCTGGACGGATGTCAGGCCTTCTGCTCTGTCCCCTTAGCTGATGGCGGAGCAGCCAGAGAAGCACCAGGGCCTGAGAACGCCCCTGCTCCATCCGGCAGCGGTTCCTCCCTCCCGTGTGGGACTCAGACCCTCAGCCTCCCCTCGCCAACGGCTCACCGGGCCACGAGCGCACAGGCACCCAGCCACCCGTCTCCAAGGCCGTGTCACGTCTTGGGGTTACCATCACGTCTGAGGTCACTATCACAGCCGGGCGCTGTGTCGGCAGCCTTGCCCCTGGGTCCAGTCTCGCTCTTATTTGCTCCCTGCGATTCTGGCCGCCCCCCTGCTCGTCTCTCGGCAGCTCCAGGTGACAGTGTGTGAGCGATGCTGCCGCCGATCTTGTCCCTCTTCGCAGGCAGGGCGGCGATGGCCCGCTGGCCTCCATCCTCAGAGCCGGCGGACCTCCCGCAGGCCCTTCTGCAGGCTCCTCGCGGCAGGTGGGGTCGTTGGGGTCGGCTCAGCACACAGCACAGCTCCGCGTCCAGGGCTCTGCACGCAGGGCTGTCGGGCCTCGGAGCACTGGGACCTCAGAGAGCTCCGGAGGGGCCGGCCTGCGTGCTTGGGCCTGAACAGCAGGTCCTGTCCGTGTCCCTGCGTGGGGCTGTGGCTGGGTCCATGGCGTGACCTTGTCAGCTGCTCATAGCAGGACCCCCGGGCAGGTCAGCATGGGCTGCCCGCTGCACCTGCTTTCCGTGGCGGCCTCACGGGCCCATCAAGGAGCTTCCTCTGGTTTCTGTGGCTTCTTGGGGGCGCCCAGGGTCCCGAGTGACCACCCTGCTGGGATGCGTGTGTGAGTGGCTGGTGGCCACAGGGGCCTTTTGCCCGAGAGCTGGCTCCTCACTTTGACATGGAGCTGAGCATGTGCTCAGAGATGGGGCTCACCCCACTGGCACCCCAGGAACCAGCAGATCCATCGTTTGTGGACTCTCAGCTGAGGGCCAGGAGCCTGGTCCAGAACTTGCCCGATAGGCGGCACCTTCGCCCCAGGGTTTGGGTGCCCTGTGAGCGCCGAGCACTGTGGCACGTGCCCCAGGCTCCTGCGGTGGGTGCCCGTGTTTCCCAGTGTGGGGAGGTGGCCCACAGCCCGTCCTGCCCTGGGGTCTGTCTCCAGGCCGAGCTGCGCACACCCCCGCCCCCACCCTCTCCTGAGCGTGCCCTGGGCCCCTCGGCGTCCACCTGCGCCTTAATGGAGGGCCGTGCGGGGGCCGGGCTCTCTTGGAGCAACTAAAAGCTTTTCCAGAGAAACAATGGTGCCGACTAATTGGTGGGTTCATTTATTTATTTCTGGGCACGAACGGTAAACAGCTTTGCTTCTCGGCTCAGCGGGAACAGATTGGGAGCGTCTGCCTGATTGATCCTTACCTGCAGGGATGTGTGCTGGAGGGATCTATCGATTTAGCACCTCCTGCCAAACCCGCTCTGAAACAGGCTTAATTGCCTCCAGGCCAGCTCCCTGCAGCAGGCGCCTGGCCCCTCAGCGCCGCTGTCCTCGCGATGGAGGCTCTCCGAGTGCGGCCTTGAGGAGCCCGGCTCCCGCTGGCCCGGCTCCTGGGCCCAGAGAACACCAGGATGGCGGGGGGCAGGGGCGAGATGTCCTCCCCCACGGAGTCCCGGAGTCCTCGCGCTCTGGCGCCGCTGTCTTGTGGGCCTGCAGGCTCTGCACCTCCGCCAGCTCGGCTCTAGGCTGCCCCACCCCAGCACAGTCCCGGGCCCGGGCCCTCCCCGCTGTAGAGCCGCTTACCCTGGAAGAGGAGGGAGATGAACCTGCTAATGCGCGTCCCACGTGGTGCCCAGGACCGTCCAGACCTGCGGGCGAGGCGGGAGGGCAAGTGCCCGGGGCTCTGCAGCCCACATGGGGGCTTGTTTGCTGCCTCCTCCCCACCCTCTCCCTCGGAGCCAGAGCCCCGGGCACTGGGGAGCAGCGTGCTACTCCTTCCCGGGCATCCCCTCGCCTGCACGCTGTGGAAGCAGCCTGCTCATTGGTTCATGGAACAAAGTTGCAGGAAACCTCGCCACTGGCGGAACCCCCAGCGCCACGCTGTCTGGTGCTGCAGATGCGCTGTGGTCCCTGCCCTCAGGCCTGTGGTCCCTGCTCATCCCCTCCGTGCACGCCTGTCTGTGTGGCTGCCAGCTCGTCGGTGCGCGGCACCTCCTGGTCCCCGAGCCGGGCCCTGAGCAGCCCCGCAGGGCCGGTGAGCAGGGGGACCTCCGCACCTGGGTCCTTGTCCCCACTCTGCTGCCTCGGTCCTGCCAGGCTTCCAGGAGGCGTGTGAGGCCGCTCAGCGCCGTGTCCCACCTCCGCCCCTGCTCCCAGACGTGTCCCTGTTGGCACATCTTTCCTGGAGTGTGCAGCCAAGATCATTATCATGTTTTGTTTTATAAAAACCGGTTTGTGTTGTTGGGGAAACAGCTCTGGGAGACGCCGCTCCACACGGAGGCGGCTTCTGAGAGACTCGGGCCTGGCACTGAGCACCGAGGGGGGCACCCGCCTCCGCCCCAGGCCCCTGACACACTGAGCGCTTCCTCCTGCTCTCGCTGGTCTGTCCTGCTTTTCCCCATCTCCCTGACTGCGGCACCTGCTGCCCCAGTCCCCTGCCCTGGGTGCTGTGCCTGGCCTGCGGGTCGCTGCGCACACCTCCGTGCCCTGG
This sequence comes from Pipistrellus nathusii, assembly GCA_963693515.1. Classification (NCBI taxonomy): domain Eukaryota; kingdom Metazoa; phylum Chordata; class Mammalia; order Chiroptera; family Vespertilionidae; genus Pipistrellus; species Pipistrellus nathusii. The sequence goes on from OY882862.1 coordinate 96,489,483, forward strand.
GGCACACCTCGGGGAGTGGACACGGACAGGGGAAGTGCGTGGTGGACACGGGGGGGGAGGTGTGTGTGGTGGACACGGGGGGGAGGTGCGTGGTGGACACGGGGGAGGGGGTAATGAGGTGCGTGGTGGACACGGTGGGGGGAGGTGCGTGGTGGACACGCAGGGAGGTGTGTGTGGTGGACACAGGGGTGAGGGAGGAATGAGGTGCGTGGTGGACACGGGCAGGGAGGTGCGTGGTGGACACGGGGAGGGGAGGTGTGTGTGGTGGACACGGGGGGAGGGGAGAATGAGGTGCCTGGTGGACACGGGCAGGGAGGTGCGTGGTGGACACGGGGAGGGGAGGTGTGTGTGGTGGACACGGGGGAGGTCCCTCCCCATGTGTGTTTCCCCTCTGTTCCTCTTACTTTTACTCTTTCCTCTGACGTCTGGGCCTCCACGCCCTGAGTGCTTCGTACTGAGATGCACCTGCTTTTTCCTTTCCACGCTCCCGTGTCCTGCAGCCTTTCTGGCCTTTGGGGGAGGGGAGGCTCAGGACTGGGCGGCCGGGTGGATGAAGCGTGCGTGCTCTGCGGTGTGTGTGTGACAGGCTCTCCCGCGCCGGAGGGAGTCACGTGCAGAAACGGTGAGTGCTGTGTGCACTGTCAGCGAGACCCCGGACGCCCTGGAGCATGTGTGTCATCCAAACCAGAATCTTCCACGGCGTGACTCTCACTCGGACGGGAAGGCCTCTGAGATGCAGCCCAGGACCTGGTTATGGGTGGGGGCCAGGACCATGGGCAGCACCGATAGGAGTCGGCTCCCACGTGAGCAAAGGCCCTCAGGACACGCCATGGAGTGTGTGTGTGGGAGGGGGGTCTCGGATGTCCATCGCAGGCTGCCCGCCATGAGCTGGGGTGCAGCCGGTCCCCGACTCGCAATCTGGGGGATGGTGAGGTTTGAGGCTGGAGGCACAGTTTCTGGGGGTGGGCATTGGAGACGGTGGGCTGGTGAAGACGCCTCAGAAGGAAGGCTGTGGTGTAACGTCAGGCATTCCTGCTGCTTCCAGCCCGAGGGGACAGCTCCGGGACGCGGCATGCTGTGGCCTTGTGACCGTCACCGTCCTTCAGTCCTGGGCTCCGTGACCCTCTCGCTGTTGTCGTCACCCTGACCGGCGTCACGCAATAGGAGGCAGCTGTGGTCTCCAACTGCAGCCTGTGTGTGCGCATGTGTGTTTATATGTGTATGCGTGTGTGCATCTATATGTGTGAATGTGTGTGATGAATAGCCATTGGGCGGCCACAGAGCAGCAATAGTGTGTCCTGTGAGAGGAGAATCTAGTTCCTAAATTACATGGTTAGCAGATGGCCCAAAATAGCACTTGTAATGGCAACATTCAATTAGTGAGTTTAAAAACGTATATTATTGCAACACCCTCCGTGGCTTTATTTAGAGGTTTCTAAACATAGCGCTGTAAGAACAGAAGTGTCTCCTAGTGCTCAGGCCCACACCGCCGAGCGCTCTGTCTGCGCTCCCGCGCCTCCGGAGGGGACGAGCAGGCGGGCGTGTCCTGTGCAGGGACAGGAAGTGGACAGTGAGGCTGTCGCTGTCCTAGGCCCCTTCCCCCAGGACCCACGGCCACAGAATTCACGTTTCATTCATGGTGTGCTCATAAAACCCTTTTTTCTGCACCTAATTCTGGGTGTGTCTCCAGGGACCAGGTGGGCACTGAGTGAGGCATTGTCCACACGGACAGAAAGGGAAACCGAGGCATGGGGACACTGCCCATCTTCACTCGCCAGGGCCTGCACAGCCCGGGGCAGAGCTCACGGTCACTTTCAAAGTGGCAGGGAGGTGCGGAGCAGAACTAGGCCCTCCTCCGTGGGACTCGTGGTCCAGCTGTCAGGGCTCTGCCAAGGGGCAGGTGTGGGGGCAGACGTGGGTGCAGGGGTCCAGGGACCTCCAGTGGCTGGGCTGAAGCCCCCACTTGGTGGTGCCTGCCTGGTGTCCTGGTGGTCCCGAGTGTCCCAGCAGCTGGCACACACAGCCTGGCGAGGAGGGTGGCCTTCGATGGGCAGCCTGCCCTCGGGCGGGGCCCCGCTGTGTGCCCAGGAGGAGGGCCGGGCCAGCGGCTCCCAGGCGCGCACCGTTTTACAACCTTGTTCTCTCCACTGGGAGCCGGGCCCGCCCAGCTGCCGGCCCTGGCGGGAAGGCGGGCCCCGTGGCCAGCGTGTGGGGGAGGCTCTCCACAAAGCGTGCGCCCCGGCACAGATGTTCATTGAAAATGGAAAGTCCGATTAGGCGGAAGCAGCCTGGGAAGTCAACGCCCATCGCCAGTCGGGGGAAACAGTGCGTGAGCTTCACTTAAATAACTTTTCATTTTAAATAAAGTTTTAAACAGAAAAAGTGCCGCTTGAAAGGCTCATCTTCTCTGCTCGAGGAACATCTGTGCGCATTCTGAGATGAATGGCGCGGATGAGGAGCGAGGAGCGCTCCCTGATTGCACCGCGCTGACAATGCCGCCGGTGCGCGCCGGAACTGGCTGCACGGCCCAGCGCTCGCGGTAACGGAGGTGGCGTTTACGTGACGAACATCTCCAGCGTTTGCTTTTATTTTAAAACGATCCTTTTGGGGGGTTTTTTTGGTCAGCATTTTAAAAATAGGTATTTCTGAGCACCTGGCTGGGGCAGCTTGCCCCTCTGCGCCAGGTAAGCTGGCCGTGGCCGGAGGCAGCCATGGCCAGGGACCCGCCCAGACGCGTCCCCAGGACTCGCAGCCAAGGGCCGGTCCGCTCGCCGCTTTTCCTGGCCGGCGGCCTGGGTGCTCGTGTGGGCCCGAGCCCGGACAGGCCCCTGGCGGCTGTGTTCGTGTCCTCACCTGTGGGAAACGGGGCCCAGGGTGGGTGCGCCGTGCACCTCCTGTGTGCACCCGGCAGGGCTCTGGCTAGGGGCCCGGCTCCACTCGGGCGGGCTGCGTGTGACTCGCTGGCTCCGTGCTGGGGGAGGGAGCCTATATCCCTGCCCCGGCGGAGACCATGCTGTGGTTTGGAGTCTGCATGGCGCCCAGGACTTACCATGTGCACCATGTGGGCGGGGAGGGGCAGCCAGCGTGGGACAGCTGGGTGATGGGTGTGCCCGTGCACGCCGGCCCCCTGTGCTGGGACAGGGTGTGGAGAGCAAAAGCGTTTAAACCGGGGAGCCTGCTGGGGCACCTCAGAACCACGTGCGGACTCCTGCCCTCTCCCCAGAGAGTGCGGCGCCGGGAGCAGGGGTGCGGGCCTGTCCTCAGCCGGCCTGTCCTCAGCCGGCCTGCTGGGCCAGGTGAGGCCCAGACCTAGGTGCTGGAGAGCTCGCTGCCACACCGCGCCTTGGTCCTGGCTCCCACCGGTTTGGAAATCAGCACAGGACTCGAGTGGCCGGTGTGCCTGTCATGCCTGGGCTGGAGAGCGCTCCCTCTCCACGGGAGCCACTTGCCGCGGGGCTCGGGCACACCTGGCAGCAGGCTGGTTTGCAGGCGCTGGCTGCGTGTCTGGGTGACAGCTGTGGCCAGGACCAGTGCATGGAGGCCCATCCCGTGCTTCCACACCGTGTTCCCAGAGGCAGGCTCCACCTGTGACTGTCTGTCTGCAGCAGACACCGAGGGACTCGGGTCAGGGGTTCACTCTGACAAGCCAGGCTGAGGGCCTCTGGGTGGGTGTGAGCCCGTCCCCTACCCTCTCTCTTCTGCTCCCCGTTTCTCAAGAGCCTCCTTGGGAACTTGCTGTTTTGAGGTTTTTGCTGCGTGGCTCCTGCTCCTGAGAGGACTGGAGCCCCCGAGCTCAGTCAGGCCTTGCAGGTCAAGGGTGTGTATGGCTCTGCCCGGTGCCCCTCCCACTCTGTTGTTGGGGATGGCCTGGCGATGAGAGCCCTCTGTGACCTGGGCCCGGGGAAGGCAGTGTCTCGGTATAGCTGGGTTTCTTCCTTCCTTCCTCTCCTTCCTGCCTCAGTTTACCCTTTCACACAGGAGCACATCGCTGGGTGTTACTGAGTACAGGAAAGCGCAACTGGGAGCCAGCACGGCTGGTGGGCACCCTTATTAGCTGGGGGTCCGGGGACAGCCTCCCTGAGGAAGAGGGGACTCTGAAGCATAAGGAGGGGTTACCCATTTGTGGGGTCTCCAGGCAGAGGGAGTACACAGAGCAAGGGCAGGCCTGTGCGATTGGGTCTGGAGGCGCAAGGCTGTCCTTCAGGTTGTGGGCTAATGTCCTGAGAGGACCAGAGGCACCTCTGCAGAGGCTGTTCCGGATGCTGGCCTTACGTCCCCGAAGGAACAGGGAAAATGCCATGTTGGTTGGACCTGGGAGTGGTGTCTGTAGTGATATCGGTCATGGTGGCGGTGGTGATGGTGACTTTGGTGATGATGATGATGATGGTTGCGATAGTGGTGATGTGATGATGAAGGTGATGATGGTGGCGGCGGTGGTGATGGTGACAGCGGTGGTGATGATGATGGTTGTGATAGTGGTGATGTGATGATGAAGGTGATGATGGTGGAGGCGGTGGTGATGATGGTGATGGTGATGGTGGTGGTGATGGTGACGGCGGTGGTGATGGTGGTGGTGGTGGTGATGGTGGCTTTGGTGATAATGATGGTGGTGAGATTGGTGATGGTGATGATGATGGTTGTGATAATGACAGTGTTGTTGGTGCTGGTGGATACACCGGTAGAGGTTCCAATCCCTGTGACAAGGGTTATAAATCTCTCCCAATGAAGAAGCAAACGTTGGAGAGTTGGAAGGAGGAGTTGAAAACAGATTGGCAGCACAGCTCCTCCTCTCGCTGATGGGAAAGTACTTAATTAGGTGATTTTTCTCCCCTGCTGACACGTGCAAATGAGACCCTGTTAATAACTGAGCTGTTACATAAATGATAAGATTTTAGCACCAATGTCAGTTCATCAGACGTGTTGGGAGGAGGAAGGTGAGCTTGAGGGTGAGGTGCCGGGCTCCAGCTGTTCAGTCCCTGCCCGGCCCAACCCTGTACGTCCCCTCCCCCGCACCCCTGCCCCCTCGCCCAGGGGAGTTACTCAGGATGCTGAGAGAGGAGCGTTGCCACGGTGAGGGTATGCCATGCAGCCAGGACGCTAGGTGCAGACCAGCTTGGCTCCCAGCTTCCCGGTTTCCCTCCTGCTTCCCGGGTGCTGGTCAGGACCGCTGATTCTGAGGCTCTCCCTGCTGGGCGGCCAGGGCCTGGGCCCAGGACGAGGTGGGATCCTGGGGGTGGCCCAGACCTGTCACACGCGGCGGGAGGGCCGAGCGGGCAGGTCACAGACACTGGCATTTATGATGCCCTCCAGGGCACAGCGCCGGTGTGACATTCTCTTAAACCTCAGAGAGCCACCGCCCTCTCACTGGCTCAGGAGTTAGAGCTCAGCTGCACCAGGTGGGCATGGCCGCTCGCTCAGGCCCCAGATGCCGGGCTTTTCGGAGCCGCTGCCCACGGGGCAGGGAGGGAAAGGCGGGGACGGAGGCGGCAGCGTGGGCTCTGCGAGGACTGCTCACAGTCAGCAGGTGGCTTGTTGGGGGCTCCCGTGGCCGGCGTGGGCCCGCAGGCTGTCTCCTCAGAGCCCGTGGCTGGGCCCTGATGGCCAGGTGGCGGGACGTGGTGGTGGAGGCAGGACCTCTGGCTGAGGTGCCAGGGCTGACACCAGCCCACGTGCTGCTCTCACCCGCAGCGTCGCCTGGCCCGGCTGGGGGCGGGGGCGGGGGCTGTCAGCCCTGTGAGGATGGTCACTGTCTCCTGCGAATCTGAAATGAGATTTCATATTTTAAATAAGAAAAGAGGCCTGAGCGTTTGCAGCTGGGAGATAGCAGAGATTAGGAACTTATCTCCACGGCACAAAGGAGGCGAGAGTGGCCCGAGTGCCTCGGAATACAGATGAGGCGCAGGCAGCCGGGCGGCGGGGACCCGCCCTTGGCGCGGCCAGGAGCTGAGGGACAGGCCGCTTCCTGTTCGCCGGGCTGCGGAGTGAAGTGCCGCAGGCGCTCAGTCTGGGTGGGGAGCGCCGCTGGCCGCTGGCCGCTGGCCTGGAGTTTAGTTTGTAGCCAATGGAGGCTCAGACTGGCCCAGGCAGCCTTGGTGCAAGAGTGACGGCTCCTTAGTGCCTGAGGGGGGAGCCCGGTTCCCCCACAGGCCTCCGCCCATCGCCCAGGCTCTCAGCCGCCCCGTCTGCGTGCTCCCTCAGCCCACCTGGCTGCTCACCTTTCCTGAACCTCCACTTCCTCCGTTCCTCTCCCTCCTGCAAGTCCTGGCCACCGGCCTGCTTGGGGGGCTCCCGCTGCACCCTGAGGTCGCGCCCAGGGCACCGTGGCTGAGCTCGGTGTCTGGCCCTCGGGGCCTTTCTGAGTGCTTTCTCCCAGGATCCGGTGCCCATGTCACCAGGGGCAGAGGGGCCACCAGTGGGCAGAGGGGCCGGTCCCTGATGCCTGGCCACAGCGTGGACCGTCCTCCAGGAGCGTCCCCTGCGGACGGGGTGCTGCCAGCTCAGCATGGGCTTGGCCTGGGCTCCCCTGGAGACCGGGGTCCGCGGTGGCCATGCTCCCTGTGTGTCCTGAGTGTGTCCCTCTGTCCCCATCTGGGCTGAGGCCCACCTCCCCTGCCTGAGCCGAGGGATGGCCGGCCGCCAGCTCTCCACGCCCCAGCCCTGGGCTCTGCTGCCTGACCATTCTGTTGCTTGTTTGCTGAAGACACGTTTGAAGGCCCCTCGCAGTGTGGGGTGCTCTCTGGGGCCCTCTGAGGGGGAGAGGAAGTGAATGTCACGGCCAGCTGTGATGGGGCTGACTTCTCTGGGCAGTTGGCAGTCGTTCTGGGGAGGACTCTAAGAGGAAACCGAAGGCGTGGAAGAGACGGGGCGGGGAGGCCCAGGAGGGGTGCTGGCAGGGCTATGTCCCTGGCTCCCCGGCCGGGCCTGGCCTGCTCAGAGGAGGCTGCCCGGAGAGCAGGGTGGTCCAGCCGCCAGGCCAGCCCTCCGCAGGGCCAGCCAGCGGAAGTTGAGATGCAGTGGGGATAGTCTTTCTGCAAAGCGCCTCCTCAGCACTCGGCGTTATTATCATGTAAATGGCTGCCTGGAGGTGGTGCCTGCGTGGGAGTTGCTTTGGGATGCTAATCTCAGCCAGATGGCCACTTCGACATCCGCTTCCTCGCAGGGATTTGTGTGCAGAGAAGCACTTCCTTTGTCCCCAGCCCGCAGCTCCTATTGCTGCGCACCTCGGGATTGCTGAGCGGGCTCCTCCTGAGAGTGGGGAGCGTTCGGGCGGAGCCCTGGGGGGGGGGGGCACGATGACACACTCCGCAGGCCCGGAGGAGGCCTGGAGCCCTGACCTCGGCTGGCCCTGGGTGCCTGGCCCCGCCCGGGCCGCAGCTCTGAGGGAGGGTGCGGGGCACAGGTGCCCGGCCGTGCCCAGCTGGCCATCTGGTGCCCTGGGGCTTTCTCCCCCCGCCCCCTGAGGTCGACCCCTGTCTGTGTGAGACATTTCTGGTGACTCCCAAGTGTAGCCCCGCTGGCTTAGGAAGGACTGTTCCTGCCACACCCATGGGTGTGTTCAGGGCCCTGGAGGGAGTGTGGGGGTGTTGAGAGGCTCAAGGTGGAATCGTATCCCATTCGCAGCGAGGGCTCGTCAGGAGGCCCGCAGCTGAAGGCAGCAGCAGGCTCCCGGCCTCGGGGCGTCCTCCCCGAGCACGTGGCCCAGAGCACGTCTCATTAGGAACTCCGAGTCACGGGGTCTCTAATCCCGTCCACCTGTCCCCCCAGACCCGACTCCTCACCCCGTGAGCAAGCAATCAATAGTGGAAGGAAACTTGGAAAATTCAGACAGGTGGAAATTAAACAACATAGTTCTTCATAACTGTTAACGTAAGAACATTGAAACCTGCGAAGAAGTCCTGCGAGTTTATTTGGGCCAAACGGTCAACAGTTGCCGGGAAGCAGAGCCTCAGCGGATCCGGGTAGCGCTCCGGAGAACGGCTGCGTTCACCTGTTTTAGACGTGACCGTCAGCGGAGGGTCGTCCCATAGGCGGGTCACATGGGACCACTGGCGATGGATGAGGAGGTGGAGAAAGCCAAGTGGGGAGACCTCTGGGATTGGGTGAGAAGTGAAATGATAGACACCTGCTGCTTCACACTGGTGGGTGCAGGTTGATTAGCAGCCAGGAACGTGCCAACAGTAACAGTGCGGGGGGGGGGGGGGGGGGGGGTGTCTGTGGTCTCTGTTCTGGTGCACTGGCTGTGCCCCGAGGGGTCCGGAAAGGGGAGGTACAAGTTGAGGTCAAAGTTGAAATTTGTCAGGGAAGATGGGCTGAGGACATAACTGTCCACCATAAACTTCTTTTTATTTTTATATTTTTAATTTTTTTTTTTTTAATTTCAGAGAGGAAGGGAGAGGGAGGGAGAGATAGACACATCAATGATGAGAGAGAATCATGGATCGCTGCCTCCTGCACGCCTCCACTGGGGATCGAGCCCGAAACCTGGGCCTGTGCCCTGAATCGAACCTGGGACTCGAGGCTAATGCTCTATCCACTGAGCCAAACCAGCCAGGGTTAAACTGCTTTTTAATTTAAACAGTTTTAGTCTCAGATCATCCTTTGTGGTTACTTTAGGTCTCTGAGTGTGTAAGGCTTACACAGGCCTTCCCTAAGCCTGTCAGCTCAGCAGGTGGCCCCTTTTCGTCCACATAACGAAGGAGTCAAAAAGAGAAGCCAGCCCGGCCGGCGTGGCTCAGTGGTTGAGCATTGACTCACGCACTAGGAGGTCATGGGTTCAATTCCCAGTCATGGCACGTGCCTGGCAGGTGGGCTCAATCCCCAGGTGGGGGGGGGAGCGGTGTCTGCAGAAGGTAGCCAGCCGGTCAGTCTCTCTCATCATTGATGTCTCTCTCATCATTGATGTCTCTCTCTCTCTTCCTCTCTGAAATCAATAAAAATGTTTTTTAAAAAGAAACCAGAGTCCACAGCAGGCAAGTGTTAGACCCCGGAGCTGCTGGCGGGCAGGCCGCAGGGACGGCGCTGCGCCTGGTGCGGCTCCCTTCTGGGTGGCTGATGTTTGGGCAGCAACGCGGACACAAGAACCACCGGATCGCTCACCTGAATGGGCGCTCAGCTCCGGGCCCCGTGGCCAGCCTGACCAGGTGGCATTGCGCTGGGGCACAGGTGGCACACCCCCTCCCGAGGGGCCGGCGGCACGGAGAGTGGAGATTGGGAGAGCGTGATGTGGAGAGGCCTGGCGGCTCGCCCTCCACCGTGTTCTGGGACATTTATTCCCTGCAGTGGCCTGGGGGGCGCGCACCCCTGTGCCCTCACACCCCTGTGCCCTCAGACGGGCGCGGTTGGTCAGTTCCCGGCTGTGTGAGCTGCCACCCTAACTGGAGGCTGGCTGACCAGAGCGGGAGCTCTGCTCCTCACTGCCTCCTGTCCTGAGCAGCCATCTCCACGGCCTGGGGTTCGGGAGGCCACCTTGTCACCGGGCGATGGCAGTGTGTGCAGGGGAGCTGGAGTGGGTGCTGACACTGCCGGGGGTCTCCTGGCAGCGGGAACCTGGCTGTGCCAGAGGTCCTGTGCACGGGCCCTGTCCTTGGCACTCGCGCTCCGCCGGCCCAGGTCTGCTCCGACCCCGGGGTCACCAGGGCCTGGCGGGGCAGCCGAGGCGCCGCAGCTCAGACGCACAGGAAACCTGAGCAGCTCTCAGGCGGCGACTGTCCTGCGTGGCGGTGACTCCCACACAATGAGCAGAAAGCCTGTTCTCGGGTGCACTTGCTCACCAGCTGCATTTCCTGGCTCTAATCTGCTCCCTGCAGATGGCCCGGCTCGGCCTCGGTGCAGCAGCCGCGCCCGAGCGCCCTCTTCTCGGCTGTGGTGTGACCAGGCTGGGCCGTGTGCCCCAGGGAGATATGGTGCTCGGTGGCTCCCCGGCTTGCAGGGGACCTGAGTCAGGACCTGGAGGTCACGTGCTCCTCAGTGACGTGCCCGGCAGGGGGTCTGGCTTCCCCGGGGCCGGGCTCCTCTCCTTCAGTAGCTTCCCAAGTGCAGTGTGTGGAATGCCCCAGCCTCCTGCTGCCCTCTTTTTCCAGACACGCACACTTCCCTCGGACTTGGACTGACGGGTCTTCCGAATGCTGTGGACTGTCCACCCGGCTCCGCCCCTCCCTACATCCGGAAGCAGAGTGGCCACGGGCTGTCAGCGTCCCCGAAGCGCCCTTTCCCAGCTGGGTCTGTGTGGGAGGTGGACCAGCCTGGAGGAGAGTGTGAGCCGTTGGGAGCAGGCCATATGCCCCCCTGCCCGGCGGCCCTGGCATCAGTGCCTGGCTGCCCACTCGGGGCGGGTGAGGATGGGTTCACCTCTCTAGTCCTGACCACGGTCACGGTGCTGGCTGGTGTCTCCCGTGCTCGGCCCCCGCTGCTGTTCGGCTGGCTTCTCTTTGCTCTTGGACATGGGAGCATGCTCCCTGTGCGCTTGCTCCCTGCACCCGAGGCCCGCCCTGCTCAGCAGCGCCTTCCTGTGCTGCTCCCTGCTCCTGCCTGCGGGCACCCTCCCCCTGCCTGAGCACCTGGCCTTTCCCAGACCCCGCCTCTCCTGTCCGACGTTTCTCCGCTCTGGGCCCGCCCTGTGTCCCTCTGTTAGCTGCCAACTCCTCAGGGCAGAGGTTACTCTTCCCACTTTGCTGTCCCTGGAAAGGTGGCCGCCAGAGCCCCCGCTGGAGCGAGGGCGCCTTCAGTAACTGTCTGCCCTGGTCCCCGGACCGCCGGGCTCACTGGGCTTGCCCGCCGCTCCCTGCCGTGTCCTTCCTGCCTGGGCCTCTGTGGCCTGGCACCCAGAGCCAGCCTCGCCTGGGCTCCCCGCGTGATGTGAGGTGGAGGCCCCTGACTGGCGAAGGCAGGCTGGTAACTGATCAGTGGGTTGGACTATTCATTACGGTGGGGATGGAATTGAAACTGCAGAGGGTGGTTTTCCTTCTCACGTCTCAAGGTCGGACGGGAGTGCTTCCCGTGGCCTCGATGCTCCGGGGACGCACGCTGCGGGGGTGGGAGGAGTGAGGGGGGCTCTCTGGGAGGCCAGGCCTGTCAGCCTCCTCGCTCCGGGCCTGCCTTTGATTGGTGATTATTTCAGCCTCTGCTTTGCTGATTCTCCGCTTTTATTTCCATGTTTAGACGTTGATTCTTTCAGAGGAACGTGTAATGACACTTGAGGCATTTGGGATCGGGGTCAAATGGATAAATAAAGACACTGCAGGCCGCGTGGGCCAGCCGCCTCCGCTCCCTCTCTTGGCAGCCTGAGCAGGCCCGGGGCACAGGCCTCCTGCCCGCCTCCCACCCCGCCCTCGCTCCTCCCACACACGCAGCCTTGCAGCAAGACGAAGGTCCTACCGCCCGCTGTGCCCTCGCCTGTCCCGCCATGCTGGCCAAGGCGGGCCCGGGGAGGGGCAGCCCTCAGGTAGACGGGCTCTGGTCTGAGTCGGAGCCTGTGCTGCCATCCCAGCCGCCTGACCTCAGAGGTCTGTTCCCTCGTTGGGAGTGGGGACTGGCGGGGACAGGGCGCTTCCTCCCGTCCTGCCTGTGCTGTGTCCCGTGCGGACGGACGGCTGCCCGAGTGTGACCTCGGCTCCTGCCTCTGCCGTCCGCCTGAGTCCCTCGGGGGCGCTCAGCGAAGCGCACCTGATGACGTGACCAGACCTCAGCGGCGATGGCCCGTCCCTGCCGCCAAGGGCTTTCCTGGGACACGGCCAGACCCTCCCTGCGTCTCGTGCTCAGGGTGTGGCTGGAGGGACCGAGGGGGAGGAAGATGTTCGGGGTTTGGGTCCGTGCGAGGAAGGTGTCCTGGTCCTCAGTCTCATACGGGCGTGCCATTACTGAGAATTGGGGTGGACTGCAGGCATACTGGTGCCAGCCCGCCGGGACCCTGGTCTGTCCTGAGGGCGCTGTGGGAAGCGGCCCGTGTGAGGGCCGTGCCTGCGGGAAGGGCCTGACAGAGTCACCCCCTGGCCCTGCATGTAGGGTCTGGCGATGGCTGTTGGATGTTGGCGCCCATGTTGTGTTGACCACGGGCGAGATTTGGTGTGTGGCTGCACTGGGGCTCCTGGAGGGCACGGTCCTCCCGGCAGTCCTGCACCATGGGGCGAAGGCCAGGCCTGTGGCCGTCCGCACCACGGGGCGAGGTAACCGCCACTGGTCCGCACCACCTGGTCAGCAGGAGGGTGGGGGGCGGGCGGGAGCTGGGAGGAGGGAGAGGGGGGAGGACCCGGCCCGCAGTGTCTGAGGAAGGCCATGGATGCCTCCTGCTGCTGCACATTCGTGTCCTTGGGAGCGGGCACGTGGCAGACGTTGTCTGGAAGACGACATGAAAGCGGCCGCTGGGCCAGCACTGCGCGGCTCAGACGCCATCGAGCGGGCGAATGACCGATAAAGGCGCCGACTCCCCAGGAGCCGAGGACTTCATTCTGAACGCCCAGCGTTCACAGAAATGCCAGCGGACTCGGGGCACATCGGAGGCAGCAGGAGGCTTAATGTTTTATGAGTTTCCTTTTACTTCACAACAAAGGCTGGGCCTGACGGAGAACACGTGGCAGCAGCGGGCACGGGGCGGCAGCAGCGGGCACGGGGCGGCAGCACCGGGCAGCCAGGCCCCTCCTGCCGGCTGCCGGGGTGGGGGGCATCTTCCAGCAGGTGGTTTGGAAAGTGCCCTGACGCACTGGCACTGGATCCGGGGACGTTGCTCTTGGTGGGGCCCCCCTGCGTGTGACGCCCCGTCCTCCTCTGCAGGCGGTCAGGACCCGCCACCCCGTGGCCACACGCTGGCCTCTGTCCCATGGAGTTAACATAGGAAAGTGAGCCCTCTGGCCGGCCGCCGGCTCTGCGTCCCCGCGCTCCGCAGCGTCTGCTGGCCCTGCGCCTGGTCTTGGTTCTCCTGGTCTCCTGCACCCTTCCTCCCCGTGGCCTTCTCCGTCTGCCTGCCCCGGGCCCCCTGTAGGCCACTCTGAGGCTCCTGCCCCCGGTGCGGCCTGTGCCGAGCCTCGCCCTGCTTTCTCCCCGCGGCAGCCCCATCACCGTCCCTCCCCGCACTGCTCTCCCTGGTCGCGGACTCTCCCTCGGAAGCCCGCAGAGGCAGGCCAGGCAGAGGCAGGCCGGGCAGAGGCGGGGCGGGGCTGGAAGGACAGTGGCCTCTGGGGAAAGCGTGTGAAACCAAACCGAAGGCGCTTCACCCCCTCCCTGCCCCTAGCAAGAGGTGGAGGTCCGTCTGTGGGTGGTTGGGAGCTCAGAGGCTCTAAGCCAAGTGTCCATCCTTGTCTGGGGACTGAGGGGACAGCCAGCCACGGACCCAGGGCAGGCGCTGCGAGCACAGGGCAGGATGCTAGGAGCAGAGGTGACAGGAAGGGCAGGGCCCGGGCCAGCAGAGTGGCTCCAGAGCTGGCCGAGAGCACATGTGGCCCCGCGTCAGTGTCAGAGCTGAGGTTGGGGTTCGGCTGCTCCAGGCCAAGCTGGGGCTCGACTTCCTGCAGCACGGAGCTGCTCACCTGGCATGACGCAGGCAGTACTGCTCTGGCGCTGGAGCCCCTTCAGGCCTTGGTTCCCCGTTGTGTGTGGGGTGCCACTGCTGGGTCACCTGGGTCTGCGGGATGCAGACGCTCTGAGGCTCCTAGGACTGTTCAGGGAAATGTCAGGGGCTGCACGTACGGCTCTGTTCTGAGACCAAGTGACATGGCTGGGTCTGGAGGGCCCGTGACTGGGGTGCTGCCGCGGGCCCAGCCTCACCCTCTGCCCTTTGCCTTGTCCGCAGCGTCCGGGAGCTGGACAAGATGAGGCAGCAGCTGCAGGAGGAGGTCCGCCAGGTCAGCGCTCAGCTGCTGGAGGAGAGGAAGAAGCGTGAGACGCACGAGGCGCTGGCCCGCAGGCTGCAGAAGCGGGTGCTGCTGCTGACCAAGGTACGGCTGCGGGGGCAGGGCGGGCAGGTGGCAGTTACCGGCCAGGCTGGGCCGCTCAGTCAGCAGCGCCCAGCCCAGCCCCCCTCCGCCACTTGTGTTTTGTCTCCGGCACCCACGTCTGCCCGGATCTCACTATGCTAAATGAACACTCCTCACGTGCCTCGTCCTCACACTTGGCTCAGCCCTGCTCAGCCACAGCTCAGGCAGAGCGTCAGGGGGCGAGGGGGCGGGGAGCGGCAGGCTGTGGTGGTGGCCTGATTGGCAGGAGGGCTCTGGCGTGCTGTCAAGAGCTCTCCAAGCCAGTGCCCCTGTGGGCTGAGGCCGTTGGACAGCTCTGTGGGCCCCGGTGTGTCCTGGGTCCTTTGGGAGCGGCCCTCTCTCCCCCTCCCTCCGCGCTGTGTTTGGAGTGAGGATTCGCCATGTCCAGACGTGCTGGGCAGATGCGCTCTTGTCTGCTCTTTGCCTGAAGAGCTGTGAGCTCTGGCTCCACAGGCGAGTCCCTGGAGAGCAGGCAGTGTTTGTGTGGAGCTCATTAAGATGCCGCCCGGACGCTGACATCTTAGGAGACGGGAAGGAAAAGCCCGAATCTGCCCCAGGTGCTCCTGCAGGCAGGCCCTCTTCGTGGTTCCATACGCTCCTCGCCGCTGGCCTCCTGACGACGGAGCTTTACAGAGCCAGCCGGTGCCAGCACTCGGCGCCAGCCATCGCCGGGCCTACCGTCCTCTGAGAAGCCGTCGTGTGATGTTGGCACCACGGGGTTGTCCAGAGCCTCCCCGCCTCACAGGCCCCAGGCGCTGCCTCGGAAGCCTGGGCGTGGTGGGTGGCGCCCCAGGGCAGACACTTCAAATGTCCTCCTGCTGCCTTCTCCACGGAAGGGGCAGGCCCTGGCCTGGTCAGCTGGCTCAGTTACAGGAGCCATCGCTGAGGGCCTCACAGCCTCCCCTAACCCCCATCTCTGTTGTCATTGCCACGTCCGCTGGACAGGAGGCGCCATGACAGGGTGTCAGGGCCCTGGTACAACTACATTCCGGGGGGCGGAGAGACACACCCGTGCACACATACCACACACATGCACACCACACACTAAGCCAGCTGACCAGCTCGCTAATCTAGTAAAAGGTTCTCACAGATGCCTGTCTTTTTAACGCTCAAAGCTGTGGTCTTTGGGGCCCAGAGGAAACACCCAAGCGCTCCCTCGTGCCCTGTCTCTGCAGACGGCCATCCCTGTGGGTATCCAGCTCGCTCCGTCTCAAAGCTCTACACCCCGTTCCCAGCCCCCCGAAATGCGGAGGGGGCGCCATCGCGGCCCGAGGTGGAAGGGGACGGGTGTGGGTAACCTGCAGTTTCACCCCCCATCATGTTTGCGCTTCTAACATGCTGCACGGAAATGCTGTCTCACCAGGGAGCTGTCGGCTCGCCTGTGACCTGGGTCCTGGGGTCA
The DNA here is from genome assembly GCA_963693515.1 of Pipistrellus nathusii. NCBI lineage: Eukaryota > Metazoa > Chordata > Mammalia > Chiroptera > Vespertilionidae > Pipistrellus > Pipistrellus nathusii. The sequence goes on from OY882862.1 coordinate 96,504,849, forward strand.
GGGCTGCCTTCCTCTCCGGGCACTTGGCCTGGGCTCACCCCTCAGACCTCGCCCTATCCTGGGTGTCCAAGGCCGAGGCACCAAGCCCAAACAACGCGGCTGCCGTCCCGGGGCAGGCCCTGACTGACTGGGGGAGACAGGCACAGGGGGAGCAGGCGTGGTGGCACAGCCCTGGCCTGGCCTCCCCTCCCCGCCCGCGGTGTCGTGGGGAGGCTGAGGGTCCGGCAGGCCTGGGAGGATGGCTGGGCCTGCCTCGTGTCCTTGCTGACGATTAGAATCCCTCTCGTCGTGTGGAGACCTGTTCTCTCTTAACTCAATTTCGAAGAAATCCAAATCTTTGAATAACCTTCATCCTGAGAGGAAAGGAAGTGGCTGCAGGTGAAAATTGATGGTCACGCCAAAGACATGGCTCCCTGCCAGCTGCCTCTCAAGTGTGCAGCTAAAAATAGCCGCGTCTCGCTGCTGCTGGGCCGCCTCCAGCCACTCCGCGCCGGTCTCAGATGCTGAGGGTGTCGGGCTCCTCTGCTGCCCCGGCCGGGGGGGCGCGGCCTGGGCGGCCTGCAGAGGGCTGGTCACATTTCTGGTACATGGGCAGCTCTCTCCCCTGACCTCTGCCCCCACCAGGTCTCCTTGGGTGAGGCCACACCGTGCAAGTGCTGGGCCTGCCCGTGGCGCATGGCCCCTTCGGGCCGCGTGGTTTTCCGGCTCGCCTGGGCAGTGGTTCCTCCTAACCGGGGGACTTGCCTCACTTGGCACCTGGCCAGCCTCTCGGGGCTTATCCAGTGCCCACACGCATCTGGGTTTTCATGTGGGAGAGGCACGCGCTGGCTGCCCCACCGCCCAGGCCTGCTCTGTGCCAGGCCTGCTGCCGTGCGGTGGCGTCTGCCTCCTTACACGGCTTCTTCCCTAGGAAGGCTCTGCTGCGGGGCAGCGGTGACTGCTAACCAACACTCCCCAGATCACTGCATTCCCATTAATGCTTTTCTCATAATCCCACTGACAAGTCCTTCTGAGAATTCTAGTTAGTATTTGCCATGTCCCTTTTATGGAGGAGGAGGCTGTGGCTGGATGGCACTGGCCTGTCTGCCACCGTCCGTGCCTGGAGTGGTTGTCAGAGTGCATGCATGTGAGTGAACATGTGGGTGTGTATGCGAGACGGCAAGTGCATGTGATGGTGTGTACACGTAAGAGTGGTTGTACATGCACACGTGTCTACACCTTTATGAGTGTATGGGCGTGTGAGTACATGTGTGTGTGCGCGCGCACAAGCGCGCACGCGTGTGAGCATGTTTTCAAAGCCGGTGGTTGTTTGCAGGTTAGCTGCTTTTCCCACAATCCCTCAGTAGACAAAGACCGGCCGGCCGGGCTACTGAAATAGTCATTAACCAGCATGGAAGCTGGAACGTATTTACAGGCGCAGCGTCCCCGGCGGGAGGATTAAACACCATCCATCATCCCATGGGCGGCAGCGCAGGGTGCGCGGTGCCGCCAGCTCTCGTTGGTCAGCTTCCTGTGGAGACAAGCCCCGTCCAAGGCCAGGGGGAGGAGGCACGTCCTCCAGACCCGCCACCCAGTGTGATCTTGGGACTGGGTGCAGGAGCCTCGTCCCCAGGGGTCTGCAGCACCGCTCAGGGCGCTGGGTGACCGGTGTCCGCTCTGGACGCTGGGCTGAGGGCAGGGCAAGGGCAGTGTTGGGCCCCTTTCCGGAATTCTAACGCTTGTTTTGCTGGAGGTCATTGCCAGCCTTGCCCTGTGTCTCGGGAGGGAAAGCGTAGAAATAACGTGCCTGCAGCTCCTGGGGCTTGGCTGGGGCTGTTGGCCCAGCCGGTGGGGACAGTGAAGGGAGCTCGGAGGTGCCCATGGGGTCCGCTGTGGAACCGGGCCCTCGCCCTGACAGCCTCCTCCGCTGAGTATGGAGTCTGGTCTCCGTCTGTCTAGTGGGTCCGTGCAGGGGAGTCTCAGGCCGCAGCCGTGACCACCAGGCTTTGGCCCCAGAGGCTGCTGCCCTGCTCCCTGTGCCGTGGATCTGTGTGTGGTGGAGGCGGCTCTGCCCCTGGCCTGACCAAGGCATTAGAGCGCCGCTCTCTAGGAGTCAGGGTTTGCTGGGAGGCCTGGGCACAGGGGGTGGTGCTGGCGCTGCTATGCCAGCCCCCCACCAGGGACCCTGGCTCGACCGTGGGTTCCCAAGCTGGCACCCAGGCACCATCCCTGCGCGGGGCTTGGTTTCTAGAGAAGGTGGGGGAATTTGGACAGTTCCTGAAGTGGCCCTTCGAGTTCTTTACTTGCAGCCTAGGAGGTGCTTGTGAGCAGCGGGCCTCTGAGCTGGAGGGTCCGGGCAGTGGGCGGGGCCCTGTGCCCTGTGCCGGCCCGTGGACCCGGGTCCGAGTGCCTGGGCTTTCAGAGACAGATTGTAGGCAGGGCCCGGGTTTTGGCATGGTGGCGCTGCCCGCTGGCATGCTGTCCCCCAGAGCTGCCTGCTGACAGCCAGCCGCTCCGCCCTGTGCTGCAGAAGCCGGCGCCCAGTGTGGTCCTGGGGCGCGTGGCACTCTGGGGTGCGCTGGCCTCCGGGGACCCGGAGAAGGTTTGCATTTAGTTTTCGTTGTGTCGTCCGTGCTCCCCGAGCACCTGGAGCCGGCCTCGGGGGGCCTGGCTGAGGAGCGAGCGCGTCAGGTGACAAATGGCCCCGTCCTCTGCGGGATCAGTCAGACCCCGTCCCAGAGGTGGTGGTCTCATCAGCCTCCGCTTGGGGACATTGCTGGGTGCAATCCCTCTCGTGCTGTGTCTGCGAGCAGCTCGTTCCCCCACGAGTCCGAGAGGATGGCACTCTGAGCGCCCTGGCATCGGCTCTGGGATGCTCTGCGGAAAAGGGGGGGCAGGCCGAGTGAGCGCCCACGAGCCGACAGAAGCACCTCCTTAGAACAGCCGGCAGGTGTGCTTCGGCCATTTCCCTTCGCTGGCCTGGACATGCGCCTCCCCACGGCTCTCAGCGGCTCCCTGCCAGCTGCTCTCAGCATACAGGAAGCCGGGCTGTCCCGCGTCACTCCCAGCCTGCCGCCGCCGGCAGCCTCTGGGCTCAGCCACCATGGGCTCCGCACTGCTGCCGTCTGGCCAGTGGGTGCTGCCGAGCAGGAAGAGCCAGACTGGGCCCCGCCGCCTGCCGGGAAGGGACCCACGTGCAGGGCTGTCTGTGAGGACCTGGGACCAGGACATGCTCAGTAGGTGGGAACCCACTGCCCGCCAGGCCTGGCTGCGAGAGCATCCCAGTCCCAGGTGTCGGTCACACAGCACGTGGTGGGTTGGACACCCAAATGTCACTTTGTCGCTGGCCCTCTCCAGCCCCCCTCAGGGATCCCCAGGCCCCGGGGGTGGGGGAACCCCAAGGTAGGGCTGGAGAGCTGTCAGAGCCACTGCTGCGTGGGCTTCAGAGGATTAAAGTTAATTAAAGAGCTTCCTGGCTTTCACTTCTCCTATCTGCCAGCTATTTACATGCTAATCGGCCTGCCACCGAGAGGGAGCAAGGTGTCAGCTCCAGGCGGTCACCACGCGGAAACGCAAGGTGAGGCCGTCCATGTGCTTACACTGCGTCCGTGGACAGCGGAGGCGGAGGCAGACACTTCTCCAAGTCAGGGCTCGGGCTTTTAAAAAACACCTCTGAGCTGTCTGTGTGGCTGACTTGAATCTTCTCTGCGAAGGCTGTGTCTTGGCCGCGTAATTGGATGCATTATGCATGGCGGTGTCTCTGCATAAGCAATCTTGTAAACAAGGAGATGCAGAGCCGGGAGCAGACTCGCTAGGCAAGCTGTCCCCGAGCCTGTCCTCATGAAGGTGACAGCTCCTCAGCCTCGGCTCCGCGTCTGCAGGCACAGGCACAGTATGACAGGTCGCTGGAAGGACACGTGCCGGGTGGGGGGGGGGGCACGCTTCAGGTGCAGTGCCCGGCCTTGGATCGGTGTCAGGTGTGTGTCCTCAGGAATGCAGGCCCCTCCAGGCACCGACCTCTGCTGGGTGGGGCTGGCGGCAGTGGGCCGGGAGGATGGGCACCACATGCTTCTCCTTCAGCCCCGTGCCCCCTGGGGCCACCGTGGTGGAGGTGGCACCGTTGTAACCTGGCGGAGGCACCCTTCCTCGGGCGGAGGAGGGCTGAGTGACGTCACGCATAGATCTTCCAGCCAGTCCCCATCTGCTGTCACTCACATCTATCCAGTGTTGCTCCTGAGCCAGGAGCTGTGCTGGGCACCAGTTTAGGTGCTTAGGGTGGCACCTGGCACAGTGCCCGGGACCTCGGGAGATTTTGAAGAGCAGCCGAGACTTCTGTGTCTGGGAGGCAAGGACCGCGAGCTCAGCACCCAGACCCTGGCCACCCTGGCAGACAGTGGGCTTGGAGAGCAAGGCTGGGGGCCTGGGACCCAAGGGTGAGCTGCCATCATGTTCAGACTTGGAGGTGAGGGGGCTGGCACCCTGCGGGACCAGGGAGCGTGCGGCTGTTTGTTTGGTTTGGGGAAGCAGCTCACCGCCCAGCTGCTGTTGGGGCACTGGCCCTTGTACTCCTGCACGGAGCCCCACCTGTACCCCCTGGTGGCAGGTGTCCTGCACGGAGCCCTCCCAGTTACCAGCAGCCTCCTCCTCCCCCTCCTCTCCTCCTCAGGGAGGCGCTGAGCTCAGTCCTGCTCCCACAGCCGGGGAGCCCTGAAGGGGGGACACTGAGTGAGTGGCTTGGTCAGCTCTGAGTAGGCTGCTGTGAGGAGCAGGCAGGGGTGCTGCAGTCAGGGGCGTGTCCTTGGCAGCTCTAGCCCCACCCCCTCAGCTGGATTGGCAGCAGAGGGCCAGGTTGAGGGCCCTGGCGGGAGTCTCTTACTTAGCAGTCAGGGGGCCGTGGGCAAAGGGGCACAACTGCAATCCTCCTGCCCCACCTGCAGTCTGGGAAGGGCCTGGAGTGGCCAGTATGCAGGAGAGGCCTTGTGGCCTCCCAGTGCCTCGGGGCTGCTGCCCAGGCCCTATGGTGTGAGGACACAGAGGGAGCCGTCTGTTCCTGTCCGGTGCCCTCCGCCCCGGGGGACCTGGACGGTGAGGCACAGGGCCCTCCTCCCAGGGCTGTGACAACAAAGATGTTTAACACCTTCCCCTGCCAGGTACTGGGTGTCTGACAAGACAGGCGCAGAGGGCGAAGGTCTGGATCTCACCTCCCCTGAGCTGGCCTGGCTGGAGCAGGCAGAGAATCGCGAGTGAGTGTGAAGCTGTGGTAATGGCCAGAGTGCAGAGCAGAGTGTGTTGGGACCCTTTCCCCCAGCAGGCCCCGCCCTGGGGCACCGATGAGGCTGCTGTCCACTCCCCGACCCGCTGCCCTGCAGCCTGGGAAAGCCCCCGAGGTACCCGATGGGGTGCAGTTGCATGGGGTGCAGTTGCGGTAAGGGGTGTTTTGTTTTTGTAAGTGGAGGCCACTCCAAGGAGGTGAGAATCATAGTGGCCCCGAGGCTGGATGGGGAGTAGGCAGTGAGCCGCAGTGTCCTGCCAGGTGACCTTAGCACCTGGGGCCTCAGCTGAGGCCGAGAGGGTTAGTCACTGACCGCGGCCCTCGAACCACACGGGTAGAGCTGTATCTGCTCACGGTGGTTTTCCGTAAATTCCCCGGGAGGAATGGAGACCGTGCTCCTGGAGATCAGGCCGGCTGCTGCGGCCGCTCAGGCAGGAGCCGCCTCTTCCCTCGGCTGCTGAGCCCGTCTGTGGGACAGTGCTGGTGTGGGGACTGGCCACGATGCCCGGGCGGCTGGGGCGGCGGCAGCCCTGCCCTTCCCTGCTCGAGCATCAGGCCGAACGCCGCTTCCTGGGCACCCCCGCTGCCGGCGGGTGGGGCCCTGCTGTGGGGAGTGGATGCTGGGGGAGGCATTACACAGCCTCATAAATGAGACGGATCTGTAATGGAGCCGTGTGAACGCAGAGGGAAATTGCTTCAGGAAATCTCAATTGATTCCACTCCTCCACAGTAGGTGTCGGAGAGCTTTTTATCGGGAGGTGGAGTTGTGAGAACACGGATTGCTGGGGAGAAGCACAGAGCCGTCCCGCCCTCCGGCTGCGCGTGGGTGGGTGGCGGGGGGATGACACAGGAAGTCAGGCCACCGGGCCTCAGTGACTCACAGCGGAGCCTGTGGGGCCGCAGAGACCAGCCTACTCTCTGCACCGGGCGCCCGTGGGCGCAGGACAGGTGCCAGGGCTGCAGGGAGGACAGTGCCAGCTCCGGATGCCGGCCCTGCCGGTCCATGGCCTGTGCCCTCCAGGGCTGCTCAGGGCCGGGGAGCCCAGCAGAAATGAGCTCAGCGAGCAGCAAGCGGCTGGCCGGCCACAGATCTCTAAGGAGGCTGGCGGAATGCGGGAGAGGAAATACAGCAGAGCAGGCGAGGTGGTCTTGGGGACAGGCAGGGATGCGGTCAGCCGGAGGACCAGACACAGTGCGCCATGGAGAGCCACTGGAGCAGAGCCCCTGGGGCCAGGCCTTCCTCCTTACTCACCTGGAGGGTCGCTGGTTGAAAACTCTGTCACTGTCCCTGGTCCGGTGGCTGGGCATTTGGAGTCGTCCCGTACACCAAAAGGTGGCGGTTCGGTTCCCAGGCAGGGCACGTAGCTAAGTTGTAAATTCAATCCCTGGTTGGGGTGCGTATGGGAGGCAAGCGATCAACGTTTCTCTCTCTCTCCCTCTCTCTCTCTCTTCCCCCCTCTCTCTCCCTCTCCCTCTTCCTCTTCCTCTTCCTCTTCCTCTCTCTACTTTCCTCTCCTATATGGTGCTTGTTACCATGGACCAGCTCATTAGGAGAGCTTAAGCACTTCTCTCTGGCTGGCTGCTGGGTGGTTAGAGCATCGGCCTGTGCACCGGAGGGTCGTGGGTCGACTTCTGGTCAAGGGCATGTACCTGGGTTGGCAGTTTGACCTTGGCCTGGGCCAGGATGCATACAGAAGGCAACCAGTCTATGTGTCTCTCTCCCTCCCACTCTCTCCAAAGTCCACAGAAACCTGTCCTCAGTGTGCTCTGGGAGGACAGGCACAGGTCCAGGTCCCTGTGCTTTCCGAGGGGAGGCTGCCTGGGGGGGGAGGGGGGCATGGGCCCCGCTCTGACGGTGCCGCGGGAGCAGGTGGTGTCAGCCTTATCTCCGAGGGGAAGCCAAGCGGGAAAAGCACTCGGGGCCCTGTATTCGCGCTGTTGCGCGGAAGGTAATGGAATTGCTTCTGAGTCACTCCCATCTACTGAGCGGCCTTGTTACCGTTAGCTGCCGCCATTTCCTCCCGCCTGGCCTGGAACTGCCGGCTCAGCTAACCTGCGTGTGGGGATGTGGAGGGTGGGGTGGCCCCCATAACCCGTGACCCGTCCCTCCTGGGCCTGAGGGGGACTTCCCAGTGCTCACGGCTGGCCTCCGGGCCGGGGGCGTGGGGAGGCGGGGTTCTTTCCTGCCATCCTCGGCTCCCAGGTCACCCTCATCTCTGCCAGCTCAGAGGCCCCGGGCGCCCCTTCCCACGCCCCTCCCTCCTCTCCTCTCTCCCTCCCGGATCCGCAGCCCGGGCCTCGGTCTCCTGGCCACGCCCGTCTGGCCAGGCCTGGTCAGCGCGCGGCTCCAGGGCCTACGGCTGGGTGTCTCCTGCTCTGCTGCAGGCCGGTGGCGGGCAGCTGTCGAGAGGCCCCGCCTTCAAGCCCCTCCCCCAGGGCCTTTGGCATTTCACACGGAGGCACTGAGTCCCAGGAGCCAGCCTGCAGCCTCCTCTCCCTTCTCCTCTGAAATCAGAAAAAGCATCTGGAGAGGGGGAAAGCGGTGCAGAGTGACTGAGTGGAGGGGAGGCAGGGACCTGTGGAGGGGTCCGGGGCAGGAGGAGCGGGAATGTGGGAAGGGCCGCGGAGTGACTGAGTGGAGGGGAGGCAGGGACCTGTGGAGGGGTCCGGGCAGGAGGAGCGGGAATGTGGGAAGGGCCCCTAGCTCTCCTCTCACAGCAGCTCCGGCTGGCTCCTGGGCAGCAGTGAGTCAGGCCGCGCTGTGGCTGTGGCGGGGGAGGTGGAGGGCGGCAGGAGCCACAGGTGGGGATGGAGCCACGGCCTTGGCGCGCACCGGTGCTGCCCACACAGGAGTGGACGGCAGGTGGGCTGGGTGCTCGAGGCTCTGGCACCTTGGCGGGCCCTTCACCTCGCTCTTTCTTCCCCGGAGAAGTGGGTGTGAGGTGCTGAGGGCCTTCCGAAGTGGGTGCTGGGCGTGGAGCGGAGCGGCTGGCTTTCCCCGGACCCCTGCTGCCCGCCCTGGCCGTTGTCGGTTAGAGAGCAAGTGCTGTGGGGAGGACCACGGGAGCGCGGTGGCCGCGGCCACCCTGAGGGGTCTGCGCTGCCCCTCCACGGTCAGCACTAAGGCTCAGAGGGGCCGAGCCTTTCTCCGGAGGGCACACAGTGTGCCAGTGTGAAGCCAGGATTGGGGCCAGCCTGTTTCTGACTGGGCAGGCCTGAGCACTTTGCCCACCTGTGCCCGCTGGTCCTGCAGGCGGCCTCCTCCTCGCATTCGCGTCCTGTTGGGCTGCTGGGCGAGTGTCCTGGCTTCCCGCAGCCCAGGCGCTGGCTGCGCAATGGTTAGTGGCCACACTCGCTCGAGTGGAAACGAAGCAAACACCCACAAGTGGGACCAGCCATTAAAACGTCATTATCCGATCACACAGCACAGTTCAGCGACCAAACAATCTCTCGGAAAGGTGCAAACAGCAGCTTTCGGTTTACAGTTTCCTCTCTGCTGGCCCCGGTCAGGCTGCGCTGGAGCCGAGCGGCAGGCGCGGGTGGGATTTATGGCCAATAACGGCGTGATTACAGCGTGTTTATGAAGGAAACCCCTCCCCAGCCTGGCGTGCGGCTTGGTAACCAGCTCGGAGCCATAAAAGTCAGTGGGAAGATAGAGGATTTCAATAAAATTATGACACTTGATAAACCTTCCTGTGAAAACAAATTTTCCACGGATATGTGACCAGTTCCAGCTGGATTTGTAACTTTAATTTCTCACTTATTGAATTTTTTGTCATCAACTAATTACAAAGTCCATGCTGGGTGGCGGCTGAGTCAGAGGCCGTGGGGAGAGAGCGGGCTCGGGCTGATGGGGGACAGGACAGCTGTGGGCGCACGCAGGGCTCTTGCGGCCGCACCCCGCCTCTCACACCTAAGGGGCCAGGCGGCTGGAGCAGAGAGAGGGGAGGGGGCCTCGCCCCAGGTCTCTGCGTTTGCCTGTGAGCCGGGCTGGTAGGCTGTCCCTGCATCCTGCCTGGGGGAAGGGACAGGAGGAGGGCTGGACCAGCCTTCCCAGCAGCTGTCCCCCATCTCAACTCCGCCTGCAGGAAGGGATGCGCCGTCCACGGAGAGGGCTGCCTGCCACGTGGAGGAGGCGGCTCCGTGGCCGTGGTGTGGGCCTCCCCTGGGCTGGTATTGACCTCCCAGCTGTGCAGGGAGACCTGCCGATCACCACCTCAGGGACCAGAAGCTGAGGCGAATGAGCCCGGGCCTGGGCGGAAGCTGGCGCAGGGTCTGTCCTGCAGCCTGGGCCAGTGGTCTGCAGACTCGTTAGTTAGCAGAGCCAAATACCAACAGGACGATGATTGAAATTTCTTTGAAGAGCCACATTTTTTTAAATCCTTCTAACACCACTTCTTCAAAATAGACTTGCCCAGGCCGAGTCTATTTTGTGGAAGAGCCACACTCAAGGGGCCAAAGAGCCACATGTGGCTCGAGAGCCGAGGTTTGCTGACCACTGGCTTGGGCTGTGGCCATCGGGGCCCTGTGTGTGAGGTCCGAAGGCCATTCCCTCTGGGATCTAGGATCCTTTGGGGCGCTCTGGGCAGAAGGGAGCGTGTTGTGTTCTCGGTCCAACTGGGTGCCTGCTGCTTCCCTGCTGACGGGGCTCTCCTTCCTGTGAATCTGGCTGTTATTGGGCCAAAGGTCCTGACCTCGTTGAGACACGGGAAGTCCCACGAGGCAGGGTGTTGGCTGTGACCATGGAGACCTTCTGTCTGGCTGGGGACGCAGCAGACAGCAGCCTGCGTGTCTCTGACCCTGCAGCCACGGCCACACAGCCCAGCTCCCTGGCACTGGCGGGGCGGGCCCCATCCGGCCCGCGTGAGCCAGAGCTGCTGTGTCCTCGGACTGAGGAGCTGTGCGGGGCCCACCTGACCGGCCATCAGGCTGCTCGCGGGGTGTCTTCCCTCACACTGTCCCTCCACGTCACATCCCAGCCCTGCCCCGTTGGCCTGACCCCTGCCCTCTGTGTCCACAGGAGCGGGATGGCATGCGCGCCATCCTGGGGTCCTACGACAGCGAGCTGACCCCGGCCGAGTACTCGCCCCAGCTGACCCGGCGGATGCGCGAGGCCGAGGACATGGTGCAGAAAGTGCACGCCCACAGCTCGGAGATGGAGGTGAGTGCGGCTGGGGCTCTGCAGGAGGAGCCCTCCTCCGGCGCACGGCCTCCATACGCCGACGGGAGGTGCGCAGGGCGGGCTCTGGCGTTGCCACGCGGAGGGCTCCTGGCTGCCCCTGCCCGTTTAGCCCATTTAGCCCGAGGTGGACCGCCCGCCCGCCCCCCAGGGCCCTGTGTTCAGGTGTCTGTACGTCGGGCGACAAGGGCTGGCAGTGTCCTCGGAGCTGCCTGCCCAGCGTGGTCCCCTGCTCACACCTGCCACAGCCTGAGGCTGTCAGCTGGGGCCTAGCCGTCCCCTTGGGGGTCTGAGGCAGCTGGCGCTGGGCCACCTCTCCGCTGCCTCCACTTCTCCAGTCCCACCTCAGGGGACACTCAGCCTGGTTTGCCTGGACGGTCCAGTTCAGCAGAAAAAGTCCCTATTGCCGTGGTCAGCTTCGGTCACCTGGCTTCCTCTGCCTCCTGGAGCAGAGGGAGGACCCGGGGAGAGGACCAGGCTCGGCAGGCTCCACCACCACGCCTGTCATGTTCTGCTCTGCTCGGCCACGGCCACGGGCGCATGCGCCACCCACACTGGGGCCCCCATCAGCCCCCCTTCCACCTGGACACCTGCTGATGGCCCTCCCGAGCAGGCGGCCCTGTGCTGGCTCCTCCCCCGCCCAGGCCACCCTGCCCCCAGGGCTTCATTGTGACCGAGATCCTCCTGCCGCTCCTGCTCCCTAAAGCCCGCCCTCCCCGGGGTGGGTCACCCAGGAGCAGCCTCGGTGCTCTGGACGCTGGTCTGCGGCCGCCCAGCAGGGGCGCTCACGGCCAGGGCTTTGAGAGGTCATGGCTCTTGGCTCTGGGTGTGCGTGACAGGGCGGTGGGTTCTTCCCCTTACACCCTCCTCCGAACCCTATTCTGCACAGCAGACCCCTTTTACTTCCATAAGCAACCCCAGGCCTGAGTGCTGAGTGGGAGGCCCAGGGCACACGGTGGGAGCCAGGCACCCCTGTGCTGGGCCTTGGGAGGGTCAGCCCCTGTGAGGAGAGGCTGACTGCCTCCAGGTGATGCCCCCTGAGGGAGTAGAGGTAGTGGCAGCACTTAGTGCTCCCAGGGTGTCGACCTGGAGCTCTGCCTAGAGCCCAGCCACTCCTGCTGATAGCTGCTCACCTCCTGGCCTCCACCTGGGGGCAGCAGACAGAGCCGCCCATCCTCCTCTCTGGCTGGGGTGGGACTGGGGTGTACCCAGGGAGCCCCGGAAAGCAAGGGGACAGACAGGACGGGATGGGGCTCTTCCTCCTGCGCAGGCCAGACCGCTCTCTCTCCGGTACTGTGGCCGGGCCCTGGTCTCAGCCGGCCACTCAGCTCTCCCTGCCTCTGGAAGCGCCTGTGGGCCAGTAAGCCTCACCGACAAGACGGGACTGGACTGGGCACAGCCGTCGAGGGCACAGCCTGTCCGTGTGTTCTGGGACCTGCTGCTGGGGGAGGTGCAGGACGGCCAGGCCGCCTCCCTCGGGGCTGCGGCCACCAGCCCCTCGGACGTGGGAGCCACGTGGGCCCCGGGAGGGCAGGGCCGCTCAGCAGAGAGCAGGCCTCCGGGTGGGCTGCGGGTCGGCCCTAATGGAACAGGTTTGGCTCGCAGACACGTTTGAGTAAAACCAAGTGGATGAGCCGGGAGATCCCAGCGCCGTCTGTGCAGCCTGTGCCGCTTGGCCCGGTTTATTTATTCCCTTTAATCAAGTGCTGGTGCCGGAGCGGCGTCCCGCGCCCTCAGTGCTGCCGGGCCATCGCTATGCAGTGCACGCCGCTGCGTCGCATCCCAGCCCGGTTTGTTTCCCAATTTATTTAATTAAAACAGATGCCGGCGCTGCCGGCGGCGGGAGGTCCGGGGGGAGCCGGCTCCAGGCTGCAGCTCCGGAGGAGCTGAGAACAGTGGGCAGCATTGTGCTCCATGTCCCCCGCCCAGCCGGCGAGCGTTCAGAGCAGCGTCTCCTCCAGAGTCCGCCCGCTCTCCCACCCCGCGCCCACCGGCCAGAGCCCTTTTCCCGGCCCCTGAAGGTGTTCCTCTGCGGGGGGGGCTCTCCTGCGAGGGCACCGGCGGAGCAGAGTGGAACCATCAGGTGAAATCGAGCCACCTGCTAAGCGGGCGAGCAGGAAGGGAGTGGCCCGGGCCCCGGGCACACTGTGACGTGGGGGGGTGGCCTGCTCAGCACCCAGCAACACGGCGGCTCCGGCCAGGCTGAGGGGGGCCCTCAGGTGCCCCTCAGTTTAGTCTCCGGCTTCACAGAAGGGCGCGCGGTGGTGACGCGGGTGGAGACCAGGCACCAGCTCGATGGGTGTGAGTTACACGTGAGGCCGTGTGCATGGAGGCTGTCCTGGGCGTCTCACGGGCACGTGCACACACAGCGAGACAGACACACCGGCTGACTCCACTGCCACCGCCCGCCTGGTTCCTCCGTCTCTCCACCGGACCTTGGAGAGCTCCTTCCTTGCCAGTTGGAGATGCAGTCCCTGTGATTAGCTGTCACTGTCAGGCTGCACCTGAGGTCCCGGGCGCTCCCCCTCCCCCCAGAGTGTGCGCTCTGCCCTCACCCTCTGGCTCCCACACCCTCTGCCCTCTCAGCCGCCCTCTGCTGTGTCCGCGGCTCCGCAGGCTGTCAGAGAGCAGTGGCATCCTGAGTGTTTTCTTTCTGGTCAGCTGTCTCCTTAGCATCGCGTCCTCCTGTCCCGCCTTGTCGCCACAGTGGCAGCGTCTGCTTCCCTGAGTCCGCAGTGCGCTTGGCAGTGCCACACCGCCTCCCGGTCGGCGGACAGAGCGGGGCGCTCCCGTGTCGCGGCTCCGGGAGGCGGGCTGCAGGAGCAGGGGCACGGCTGTTTCTTGGAGACGCAGGCTTTATTTCCTTTGGCCATACTCCCAGGGCGGGTCGTGGGCCATGTGGCTCCGTTCTATTTTCAGTTCCGTAGTGGCTGCTCCGTTAACAGGCCCTCCCACAGCACCGTCCCGGGGGCCTTCCTGTGGCTGTGGCTGTGGCTGTGGCTGTGGCTGTGGCTCAGGGCTCCCGCTGACGGGGTGCTGAGCGCCTTTCCGGGCCGAGCGCTCTTTGGGGCTTTTCTCACTCCTGTGCCCATGCCCATCGGCACCTGTCCTGCTGCTGAGCCGCAGGCTCCTCGTGGACACAAGGCGGAACCCTGTCGGGGTGCGGTCTGCAGCTCTGCCCCGGCCTCGCGTCCTGCTGCTGGCTCCGCTGCGTGTGGCCCTTCTGGTTCCTTGTGGCCTTTGTTGCCTGTGCGCTTGGTGTCATGTCCGGGAGACTGACACGGCGAGCGGCAGGGCTCTGTTCCCCTCAGAGCTGCGTGGCTCTGGCACCGTGGATGGGAGACCCTCCTTCCCGGGTGTGGCTTCGGCTCCTCGCCAGGGGGCACTGTGGGTGTGCGGGTTGATTTCTCGTCCCCTGTCTCTTCTGTAATCCCGACCGCAGTGTCTGTTTACGCCAGCATCATGCTGCTTTGACTAGGATAGCTCTGCAGTATAATTAGAGGTCAGGAAGTGCGGTGCCTCCAGTGGCGTTCCTCTTTCTCAGGATTGCTTGGACTCCTTGGGGTCTTTTGTGTTCTATAAGAATTTTAGAATTACTTTTTCCTATTTCTGTCAAAATTGCCATTGAAGTTTTATTTCTTTAATTTTTATTTTTGTTAAACATCATCTGAGGACATTCTTCCATTAATTTACTTAATTTAACTTAATTATTAAAGTATATTTTTGTTAATTTCAGAGAGGGAGAGGGAGAAAGAGACAGAAACGTCAATGATGAGAAGCATTGATTCGGCTGCCTCCTGCACACCCCCTACTGGGGATCAAACCCGCAACCTGGGCATGTGCCCTAACCAGGAATTGAACCGTGACGTCCTAGTTCATAGGTCAATGCTCAACCACTGAACTACACCGGCCAGGCCATTTATACACACACACACACACACACACACACACACACACACTCTCTAGAGGTTCAGTGCATGAAATTAGTGCACGGGGAGGGGGTGTCCTTCAGCCCAGCCTACACCCTCTCCAATCTGGGACCCCTTGAGGGATGTCCAACTGCCCTTTCAGACATCCCTCTCACAATCCAGGACTGCTGGCTCCCAGCTGCTTGCCTGCCTGCCTTCCTTCCTGATTTCCCCTAACTGCTTCTGCCTGCCAACCTGATTACCCCCTAACCACTCCCCTACCAGCCTGATTGATGCCTAACTGCTCCCCTGCCAGCCTGTGTGCCCCTAACTGCCTTCCCCTGCAGTCCTGTCACCACTAACTGCCCTCTCCTGTACACTAACTACCCTCTCCTGTAGACCTGGTCACCCCTAATTGCCCTCCTCTGCAGGCCTGTTCCCCCCCAACTGCTCTCCCCTCTAAGCCTGGGTCCCCCCCAACTGCCCTTCCCTGTAGGCCCAGTCGCTCCCAACTTCCCTCCTCTGCCAGCCTGGTCACCCCTAACTGCCTTCATCTGCACGCCTTATCTCCCTGAACTGTCCTTCCCTGCAGGCCTAGTCCCTCCCAACTTCCCTGCCCTGCTGGCCATCTTGTGGTGCCCATCTTGTGTCCACATAGGGGCAGGATCTTTGACCACATGGGGGCAGCCATCTTATATGTTGGAGTGATAGTCAATTTGCATATTACTCTTTTATTAGATAGGATTTTTTTAGAGAGTGGGAAAGGGGGAGAGACAGAGCCACATCAATTGGAATTTGAGCCTCCAACCGAGGTGCCTGCCGCCGACTGGCATTGCACCTGTGACCCTTCCGTCTGAGGCTGGCACTCTGTCCACTGACCCAATCTGGCCTGGGCACCGTGGCATCTCTAGCTCAATACGGACGTCTCAACACTAATACTTCTTCCGTGAACGTGGACTGTCTTCCCTTGTTCTTCAGTTTCTGTCGTCAGTGTCTTATGGTTTTCACTGTGCCGGTCTTTAACCTCCTTGGTTAAATGTACTTCTGAGTTTTTATTGTTTCTGGTGCTATTGTAAACAGGATTGCTTGCTTATTTTTAGGTAGTGTGTTGTTAATGTATAGGAATGCAACTTATTTTGTATAATATTTTAATACTAGAGGCCCGGTGCACGGAATTCATGCACGGGGGGAGGGGGTGGCTCCTCTGCCTACCCTGTACCCTCTCCAATCCAGGACCCCTTGGGGATGTCGTGACTCCCTGTGGGATCGGGCCTAAACCGGCAGTTGGACATCCCTCTCACAATCTTGGACTGCTGGCTCCTAATCGCTTGCCTGCCTGCCTGCCTGCCTGGTTGCCCTCACTGTCATCCCCCACCAGCCTAATCTCCCCCAACTACCCCACCTGCCAGCCTGGTTGCCCCTCACTGCTCCCCCTGCCAACCTAATCGCCCCCAATTGCACCCTCCCCCCCATCAGCCTGGTCGTCCCCAACTGCCCCAGCCTGGTTGCCCCACGCAGTCTGCTGTTCAATTGTTTGGTGGTCCCTCACTAGCTCCCCTGCCAGCCTGGTTGTAGGCAGCCATCTTGTGAGGGCTGAGGCATATTACCTCTTTATTATATAGGATGCTGCAACTTCACTGAGTTAATTTCCTAGCATAATTTTCTAGAGAAGTCTTGTTTTCTATGAAGCAGGTAATTTTCCTTTTTCCCTTCCTGTTTGGATGCCTTTTCTTTTCTTCCGTGGCCCGAGGGCTGTGGCTGTGGCGCCCACACCGTGCTGAACAGCGGTGCTGAGAGAGCGTGGCCTCCTTCTCTTGTTTCTGACCACGGGGGCAGCCTGAGCTTATGCGCGGAGTGTGCCGTCAGCAGCAGCTGTCCTTTCTGGTCTGCGTTACGGTGAAGTCTATTCCTTTGGCACCTCATTAACTTTTATCATGAAGGAAGGTTGAATTTTGTCAACTGCTTTCTGCATCTATCGACATATTCACATCATGGTCATCCATGTGTGTGCATTGGTGAGTCACATGCTTGGTTGTGGGTGCTGACCACTCATGGACTTGCCACTCGGTTATGTCTGTGACCCCTCGTCGCTGGCTCCGTTGGCCGATACTGTCTGGAGAATTCCGCACCGACGTTTAGCAGGGATCTGGCCTGTGGCGCCCTTGCCGCCGTGGATGTGTGGGCAGTGCTGCCCGCGCACCGGGGCCTGGGTCGTGCTCCGCCGCCCGGCTCAGACGAGGTGCAGGACTGGTGCTGGTTTTCTGAGTGTGTTTGGTGGAACGCCGGGGGAGCCCCCGGGCCTGGGCCTTTCCTGCGGAGAGCTCTGTCTCTGACCAGCCCCTTGTGAGACGTCAGTCTGTCCAGATTCCCGTCTCGCCGTGGCTCAGCCCGGTAGGCGGCGTGTTTTGGGGGGAGCTTACCCGGTTCCTCCAGGGTCTCCAGCTGTTGGCGAAGCTGTTCGCAGTCTGTGTGTCTGTGGCGTCCAGTGTGGTCCCCTCTTTCGTTTCTGATTTCATTTATCTGAGTTCCTCCTTTCCCTCAGCTCATCCAGATCGCGGCTGGTCAGTTTTGTTTATCTTTTTGAAAACCAGCTTCGTTCATCGATCTTTTCTATTCTCGTCTGTGGCTGGCTGGCTGTCTGAATCGATGCTGGGGGGGGGGGGGGTAGGTGGCGCGCACAGTGACAGCTGCAACTCCTACCCCCCCCCCCCCCCCCGCCGAGCCCCCGACCGGTCCCTGAGGTCACACGTGGGGATGCAGACTCGGCCTTGGTCTCAGATGTCCAGTGTGGCCCTCAGATGTCAGTGCACACCACACGGCTCGCAGGCTCATGCACGCACACCTGCGGGTCCTCCCCAGTCCCAGCTGCCGCTGCAGCCGTGGTCCCAGTGTAATGCCTGCTGTGAGTGTTCACTGAGCCCAGACCAGTCAGCCCTGCGTGCCCAGCATGGCCTCTGAGCGTCTGGGGCCAAGGGAGGGATCCTTCCGTGTCTGTGCACCGGGGTGGGTGGTCCTTCGCCTGGTCCCCAAGTCCTGCTGGTGGCGGTGGGCGGGGCGTCAGGGGTTTGCTGGACTTTGGCCCCCTCCTCTGGAACCAAGGAGGCGACTGCTCTCCTGCCCCCAGGACATGACCCAGCTTGCCTCCCACAATGCCGCAGCCGCTCCAGCACAGGCTCCCAGCTGCCCTCCCGCCCCAGGCGCCAGCTCTTCCCAGGCTCGTCTGCTTGGGGGGCAGAGATGGGCCCACTAATCCCACTTCCTGTCTTTTCTTGAAGGCTCAGCTGTCACAGGCACTCGAGGAGCTGGGCAGCCAGAAGCAGAGAGCGGACATGGTGAGTCCGGGCCACGCCCTGGGGGTCTGCAGAGGGAGCAGGGGGTGCCTCGGCCCGCCCAGGGAGTTCCTGTCCCTCATGACGTGTCCTGCAGGCTGGTGGGCCCTGGCAGCCACGTCCCTTCTTGTCAGAAACGCGGTGGGAGCAGAGCGGGCACAAGGGTTAGAAGCCGAGTCCTGGCTCCCAGAGACAGAGGAGCTGCCTCGATGTGAGGACGGTGGGGCGGGGACTGCCTCCTGCCAGGTCACGCCGTGCCCCGGGGCCTGTGCCTTCAGCCCCGGGCGCCTGCCCACGCGGGACAGGCTGCTTCTGTTGGTGGGTCTCTGCCAGAGCACGGTGGCCCTGCCTCCCCGGGCGCTTGAGAAGCAAGAGCCCAGTGGGGGCGCGGGTGTGCAGGCGAGGCGGGTGTCTCCCCACCACGGAGGGGAGGAGGGATGGGAGGAGGGGAGCTTTGTGTGGGAGCACGTTCGTCCTGTGCAGCTGCGAGGCCCTGCCTGCTGCCCGGCTCCCGGCCTGCTCTGGGACAGGGAGGCCACGGGTCTGCGTGTGCTGGCTGCTCTGCCCAGGCCAGCGGCTGGGTGCTGGGCGAGGCTGCCTCTGGCTCTGGGCGGCCGGGGGCCGCATCTCGGGCCAGAGCTCTGCTCCTGCATCTTCGCCTCCTTCTCGTCAGCTCCGACCTTGAGCACGCTGCCTTCTGTTGAAGTGGCATGTCCTTGAATTTGCATATCTGTCATGTCCTTGCTGTCACCACCACTGTGTCCCCCACTGCAGGACAGGGCTGGGAGGGCCTGGATGGGCCACCGTGAGGGCACCGGAGGAGGGGACGGGGTGGGGCGAGGCGGGCGGGGCCAGCACAGCCCTGGAGCCCAGGAGTGGCTGTGCGCAGGGCCTGGGGGGGAGATGAGGGTGGCCGGGCGATACTGAGGGGTGGTCACACTGAAGGAGAGGGCCCAGGGTCAGGGGTCAGGGGAGCTAGGGGAGGGCACATTGGGTCTGAGATGCTGTGGGCATAGCGCCAGGCCTGCAGCCGAGCCCAGGCAGCGGAGCTCCTTTAGGTGAGACGGCCTGTCCCTGTGGAGCCTGCGGAGCCGGCAGGGGAGCCTAGCCCTCCTGAGCTGATTCTCAGCCCTGCCCGTGGCCGAGGCCCCGGAGTACACGCGGGTGCCCTGCGCTGGCTCCCTCCCGCTGGCCTTACGTCTGGGCTGCAGCTGTCCCTCAGCTACAGGGAAGGTGAGAAGTGGCAGTGCCCACGGGTGCAGGCAGGCGCTCATGCTCAGGAGCCAGGGCCTCTGCTCCCTGCACCTCCCTCAAACATCCGAGGTCCATGCTGCCCCCCAGCCCAAGTTAAAGGCCAGCCAGGCGGGCAGGGTGGGCCCTGCAGGGAGTGGCCCCCCAATGCCAGGCCTCCCCTAGGTTCGGGGGCAGTTTCTTCTCCTGCATCTCCCCTCCTTCTGGGCAGCGTGGCCTCGTGTGGGAGGGAGTGAGAGCCACCTGGCCTGGCTCTGGGGCTGGCCCACCGTTCCAGTGGCAGCCTCCCTGCTGGCCGGGTCTGGCCCCAGGACAGCGGGACTCAGGCGGTCACTGGGCGCGCCCTCCCTCGCCTGCTGGTTTCTGGCCGAGTGAGTGCACGTTCAGGAGAGGAGGGGGCAGAAACCCCAGACACCTTTAGACACCGGGACAGGCCGCGCTCTCTGACGCCGCTGCCGTAGGGGGAGCGCCGTCCGGCCTGTGTGTTACCACCCCCACCCCCACCCCCGAGCCCTGGCCGCCGCCGAGAGGTGCCCTACACACTCCCCTGACGCTGTGTGCCTCCCACGGGAGAGGAGCGCCATTCTCCGGTTTAAGACGCCCTGACCCCTCACGGGCCGGGAAGGAGGCTGAGGTCTTCCTTGAGCCCGGTCCGCTCCTGGCCGCAGGGAAGCCCCGCGGGGTCAGCCGGGAACGGGGGGGGGGGGGGGGGGGCCGGCGACCAGGCTGCCCGTGAGTCCCTCCCTCCGAGACCGGGCCGCGTGAGCCTCTGGGCCTCCATCACGCCCGCCCACCCGCCCCTGGCGCTTTACTGGCTGTCCTGGTGCCTGCGCTGCCCTCCCCTCCCCCCACACACCCTCCCCTCCCCCCCCATACCCCCCCTCCCCTCCCCTCCCCCCACACACCCCTCCCCACTGCAGTGCCACACCTGCCCGCCCGCAGGTGCGAGGAGGGTGCAGGCACTTCAGACTCGGGACGTGAAGGTCCCAGTGGCCTCGCCCCGTCCCAAATGCGGCGTCTGGGACGGCGCCTCGGGCAGGTGCGCAGGCTCAGCCTGGACAGGAGGCCGTGGCAGCCGGGTCCTTGGCCGGTTCTCAGTCCTGTGGTTCTCCGTCCACACGCCGGCCCAGCGCTCAGCTCCCAGGTTCCTCATGCCTGGAGCCATGTTGCCACTTCGTGGTCAGGTCCAAGTCCTCACCTCGAGGCCATGCTGTCCCCGCCTCTGCCTCACGGCTGCTGCGGGGCGTGGAGCCCCTTGGTACTCGGAAGCCCGGGTCTGCCCTGTGTTCACACCCTGGGAGGGGACAGGCCTCTGCGGCACCCGTCTCCTGCCCGTCTGTGGCCCTGTGCCCGCTGTGCCCAGGTACAGGGCTGCTCCCCTGAGGCCCAGCGGAGGCCCCTCGGCCAAGGGGCCTGTGGCAGGAACTGTCCAATCCTCAATAGCTTCCTAAGCCCGGACCGTCCAGCCTCACCCGCCTCTCCGAGCCCCGGGCAAGGCCTGTGCTGGGGAGACTTGTTAGTGCTCAGCTCTCGGGCCTTCTCCGCTCATGGCTCCACAGAGCTGTGCGCGCCCCCCCCCCCCCCCCCCCAGGCAGCGCCTAGAAGCCTGGGTTAACCTCTGGTCTGTGGGAAGCAGGTGGTTGCCTCCTTCCCAGGCAGGAGTTCGCTCCCAGCTGCTGAGAGGCTGGAGTGTGAGGGGCTGTGCCCCCGGCCGGTGACCAGTGGGGAAGCAGAGCCTTAGAGGGGCCTAAGGATGCGCCCGGCCGGCCCAGGCCTTCAGTTGCTGAGGGCTCACTTGCCTGGCGCTCCTGGGGCCCCGGGGTGGGGGGCCTCCTTCCCCGGGTCATGCAGCTGTCAGCAGCTCCCGCAGCGGCCTGAGCAGCAGCCGCTCCCCTGGCACGCGATTTGCTGGGAGCTGGCACTGCGGGTAATTACGCCTCTTCGTAGGAGAGGCCGAGAGAGGAATGTCAGTCTGTGCATTAGCTTTGGAGCTGGGAAGGAGCGGCCGGGTTCGGAAGGAAGCGGGCAGTCAGGGCACCGCTGTTCTGCCCAGCAGCAGGCCCAGGGCCGTCCCGCTCCCGTTGGTCGCCTTGTGCCCGGCGGGCACCGTCCTGCCACTGAGCGTGGATGGTCCCAGGACAGGGCTCCGGCCTCTGCCGTGCAGCGGGTCCCCCAGAAGATGCAGTCAGTGCGCCTGTGTGTGTTTTCAAAGCAGCTCCAAGAGGGTTCTTCCTGGTGACGCGTGAAAGGTGGTGGCGGCTGCAAGTTAATGCACTTGTCTTCCTGTCGCCCTGCGCTGGCTGGCAGCACGTGGCCGGGCTCCGCTCCAACGGGTCTGGCTGAGGGCACCCCTGCCCATTCCCACGATCCAGCTGTTCACCCTCGCCCACCGAACGGTCCTCATGCTCAGCTCCCAGCAGCCTCTGTAAACCCTACTGGTTTCCTCCTTTTTAAAAAATATATATATATTGATGTTTTTACAGAGAGGAAGGGAGAGAGAGAGTTAGAAACACCGATCAGCTGCTTCCTGCACACCCCCCACTGGGGATGTGCCCACAACCAAGGAATATGCCCTTGGCCAGAATCCCTTCGGTCCGCTGAGCCACACCAGGCAGGAAGGGTTTCCTCCTTGTACAAGCAGCCGTCTTTTTTTTTTAAATTATAAATATATTTTATTGACTTTTTGCAGAGAGGAAGAGGAATAGAGAGTTAGAAACATCGATGAGAGAGAAGCATTGATCAGCTGCCTCCTGCAGAGACCCCCCTGGCCCGTGCTGCCATCGCACTGCAGGCCTGGTGCTATGTCCACAGCATCAGGGATGTGCCCGCAACCAATGTACATGCCCTTGACCGGAATCGAACCCGGGACCCTTTAGCCCGCAGGCCCCGCTTTATCCACTGAGCCAAACCGGCTTTGGCACGTGAGGCCGTCTTTAAGGCGTGTTTCAGATTGGTGACTAGGAGGTGGGTGCTTCCAGAGCCTCTGTCTGGAGGGACGCCCACGCGGTCCCGGCTGAGCCTGTGCTGTTTCCGCAGCTGGAGATGGAGCTGAAGGTGCTGCAGGCCCAGGCGGGCCCCGCCGAGCAGAGCGTCCTGCTGTCCCGGGAGGAAGCGAGCGAGCTCAGGTACGTCCTGCCCGCCTGCCCGCTCCCTGTCCCACAGCCCAGGCACTCTGTCCTCTCCGCCCGGGACTCTGTCCTCTCCGCCCGGGACTCTGTCCTCTCCGCCCGGGCACTCTGTCCTCTCCGCCCGGGACTCTGTCCTCTCCGCCCGGGCACTCTGTCCTCTCCGCCCGGGCACTCTGTCCTCTCCGCCCGGGACTCTGTCCTCTCCGCCCGGGGGACTGTTCTCTCCGCCCGGGACTCTGTCCTCTCCGCCCGGGACTCTGTCCTCTCCGCCCGGGACTCTGTCCTCTCAGCCCGGGGGACTGTTCTCTCCGCCCGGGACTCTGTCCTCTCCTCCCGGGACTCTGTCCTCTCAGCCCAGGGGACTGTCCTCTCCGCCCGGGACTCTGTCCTCTCCGCCCGGGCACTCTGTCCTCTCCGCCCGGGACTCTGTCCTCTCCGCCCCCGCCCCCGCACTCAGCTCCTCTGCACAGACGCGCCCACGGTGGGCCTTTCCCACCTCCCTCAGGGGGGCTCTGGCCGGGCGTCTCGGTGCCCCCGCTCAGAGCACTGGGCTTGCTGCACCGCCCTCGGGGCCAGTCTGTGGCCAGCAGGGCCCTCTGGGGCTGCGTTCCCCGTTCCAGGGAGAGCAGCAGCCACCCAGACACGCAGACACCTCGCAGAGCAGCAGCCACCCAGACACGCTCCCCTGTGCGTGGCCGCGGGCTGCCCCTTGGCCACACCATTGCCATGCACACTGCGTGTCAGGAAGGGGCGCTGCAGGCCTTCCCGGCCCTTCTCCGCCTGGACCGCAGCACGTCCTTAGGAAGGCTTTTTGGGGGCTGTGCGACCGCCTGCTCCCGGCTCCGTGGGTCCCCCAATGGGCACGTTGACACTGTCCCCCACACTCTCTGGGTGCAGAGTGCAGAGTAAGCACAGCCCTGGCCAGTGCTCAGTGGTTAGAGCGCCAGCCCTCGGCCCGAAGGGTCATGAGCTTCAGGTTGAACCCCGGCCCCAATGGGCAGGGTGGTGCCTCCTCCCGGGAGCCGCCTGGGAGCCTGGCCCGTGCTGCCACCGCCGGCCACTCAGTCGCGTCTGCGTGAACCTGAGTACGGCCAGGCGCGCGGCCAGCATGTGGGCTGGCACGCTTTGGACTTGGTCATTTTTGCTTATTTTGTAAAATCTAAGATAAAGGCTTTTTCATCAGCATCGTGACGCGCTGGGTGAGAATGAGCTGTGGGAGGCCACTGGCTCCTTAACAGAAATCAGGCCACGCCTGTGGCCACGCTCTGCCCGGAGGAGCCGCCCCGCCCGTGGGGGCTGGCGTGGGTGTGGCTGCGTGCCTGCCGTCCCATCTGGGGCTTCCTGAGCCCTGGCAGCAGGCTGAGGACAGGCTCTGGGAGGGCCCCAGCACACGGACAGGACCCCGGCCCGGCAGGGCATGCAGTGGCCCCTTCTTCCTGGCCAGGTTCGCCCCTGCACCCCGCTCATATGTCCACGTCCGTCTCATCCAAACCCACCAGGTGCCTGGCTTCCAGCACCCTCTTCACAGAGTCCCGCTCTGGGCCCGCCTCTCAGGCGGCTGCCCGCCCTCCTGCCCGTATTGAAGGGCCCACCCATCGCGGAAAATGCCTCTGTCCCATCACCAACGTGACGATTGTGTGGACTCGGCGACCTTGAGCCCGTCTAGGCTGTGCTGGGTCTTTCCCGCGAAGCCACACGGGGCCTGAGAGGCAGCCTTTCTGGTTTTGGGGAGGGGTGCTGACACCCTGAGGAGGGTGCCCCACAGCCCAGCCTTCCTGCTCTATCCCCCCTCCTATGCCTTGGGCCTTTATGCCACCCCTCCCCCTGCTGCTGCCACCTCGTGTGGGGAGAGGTTCTGGAAGGACACACAGGTGGTGCCATTGCCGTGCACACGCATGGACACCCACTTGCACACGCATGCACATGGATCTGTGTAGAAGTCACGTTGGCTGTATAATGCAGTGCACGGGTCTGTCCCAGGCACATGTATGGACGAAACCGCTCCTTTCAGGAAGAGTGGGGACTGAAGACAATGGCGGCACCGAAGACTCAGCTGGAGCAGACCGCTCCTGCTGCCCGGAGCCGCCATCCCACTGCCAACCTCACCCAATGGTAGTTGAGGGGTGGGACCTACTTTGAACCTGACCCAATGGATGTTGAGGTGTGGGTCCCACTTCCAACATCACCCAGTGGTTGCTGAGGGGCGAGACTCACTCCCAACCTCAACCAATGGTAGTTGAAGGGTGGGATCCACTCCCTACCTCACCCAATGGTAGTTGAGGGGCGTGACCCACCTCAATGCCTCACCCAATGGTAGTTGGGTGGTACCCACTCCCTACCTTACCCAATGGTAGTTGAGGGGTGGTACCCACTCCCTACCTTACCCAATGGTAGTTGAGGGTCACGCCCCTCAACTACCATTGGGTGAGGTAGGGACCCACTGGCAATCTCACCCAATGGTTGTTGAGTAGCGGAATCCACTTAAAATGTCATCCAATGGTTGCTGAGGGTCAGAACCAATTCCAATCTCACCCAATTGTTTTTGAGAGATGAGACCCACTTCCACCCTCACCCAATGGTTGTTGAGGGGTTGGACCCACAAACCAGTCCTTGGGCTGATGCTCTTACCACTGAACATAATTGGTCAGCGCTGTTAATTACATTTTTAAAAATAAATGTTTTGTTTTGGAATGATTCTAGATTTCCCCCACAATTGCATAGTGAGTACAGGGTTCCTGCGCACAGGTCTGCATAGCTAGTCTCTCCTGTTGTTCACAGCTTCTGTAATCTCGGTGCCGACACAGCTAACAAGTCAATGCTGATGCCGTGCTTGAACCGGACTGTAGACCTGTGTTTCCCCAGTCTTTCACTAATATCCTTCTTCTGCTGGAGGATCTACCCAGATCCCCGCTGCTTTTAGCCCCATCTGTGCAGTGTCTCCCAGGCGTCCTTGTTTGGATGACCTTGACGAGCTCAGAGGGTGCTGTGTGGAGAGGGCCTACAGCATGTGGACAGGTTCAAGACCGGGACTCATGGGAGGACCCAGTGCTCTCTTGGCCATGTGCATGTCCCAGCTGGGAAGGCAGAGCCTCCCAGCACAATTATATCCAGCAGCTGGAGTTGTAAGCTTTTACCCATGGTCCGAACACCGGGCCCCACGTGCCTGAGTGATATAGGCTGCAGGTAACCCAGGTTTGCTCAGGTGCATGTAATGGAGTAGGATGGGAACCCTTGAGAAAGCTGTAGGCATCTTGACCAAGTGCTTGCTTTCCCTCCTGGCATCTGCTACAAAATAAAGGCTCGGCTTGTGGGCTTGGGGCCCAGCTTTCTTCTCGTCTGTCCTTTTCAAGCTTCTCAGCCGCCCCTCCCAGGGCCTCCCTGGCCGTGTGTGGCGGCACCGCGCTGGTCCTGTGTTTTGAAGGGTGCCTTTTGGATTCTCTGATGTTTTCCTCATAACAGACTGGGGTTTAGGGAAGAGCACCGCAGGTGTGTGTGGAGCATGCTCATTGCACAGAGTCAGGACATGTGGTACCAACATGATGTATCCGTGGATCCATATTGATGTTGGCCTTGGAATCCAGGATCCTGGGGTGTCTGCCAGGATCATCACTATACACCTGCTGTGATTTCCATCCCACAATCTGAGCATTGGGAGAGAGATACCTAGTGCCTCCTGGTAATGGGAGGAAGAAGGAGGGTGAGGAAGTGCTCTGGCATGACACAATTGCCCCGGGTCCTTGAAGGTAGAATGGGCATGAGCAGGAAGGAGGAGGCGGGACCAGTCAAAAGGGGCTGGGCCTACAGGTGTGGGTTTAGAGAGATCTGTGTTTCTGTAATTATTGTGCCCTGCCTTGTGGACCTACTTCCAACCTCACCCAATGGCTGTTTAGGGGTGGGACCCACTTTGTATCTCACCCAATGGTTGTTTAGTGACGGGACCCACTTTGAACCTCACTCAATGTTTATTGAGTGGCAGGTCCCACTGCTAACCTCACCCAATGGTAATTGAGGGGTGGGACTTACTTTGAACCTGATCCAATGTTTATTGAGTTTTGGTTCCCACTTCCAACATCACCCACTAGTTGCTGAGGGGCGGGACTCTGTTTGTCACCCGTAGAGTGGAGAACAGGGCTGAGGATCTGGCCCAGGGGATGGTCAGTGTTTCCCGGAAGAGCCATGTGGGGCCAACGGGACACTGGGGACTGCTCCTCTCCTGTTCTCCCACGCGGGCTTAGCACCAGTTAGGTCACGGGCTGTGTGCAGTGCGCAGAGGAAGCGCGGGCCTGCGGGGACCGCCGGCTGCTGACGGCTCTGCTTGCTGTGGGCGCTGTGCCAGCAGTGGCTGTGCCACAGAGCCGGCGGCGCGGCTTCAGCGCCCACGCTTCGGGAGGGCCAGGTGCCACTCCGAGGCCGCGCGTAAGCCTGTGTGGAGCGTAAGCCTGTGAGAGGTGGGTGGGGACAGAAGAGAGGTTTTGGTTCCTCTGTGTCCTCGGCCGGCCCTGGGGGTGCCGGGCCTTGTCTTGGCATCGCCTACTTCTCGCAGCAGCCAATGCTGGTCTCTGCTGGCCGCTTCGTCCTCTGCATTCTCCTCGTGCGGCCCTTCAGATCTGTCACCAGCTCCTTCTTCCTTTTGGCAAGTTCTTTATGTTCTAGGCATTTCCATGTGCCAGTCTGGTCAGCACTTACTGACCCTCAGTCCCTAGCTTGTCTTTCCCTCCTATCAGTGTCTTTAATGCAACAGAAGTTCCTAATTTTGATCAAGTCAAATTAGTCATTTCAGTGGAACGCCTTTTTTTTAGATGCCGCGTCTGAAAAGTCCTCGCCTGGCCCTAAGTATCAAAGACTTTCACCTGGGTTTTTTCTGAAAGTTTTGTACTTTCACATTTTACATTTAAGTCTCTAATCCAACAAGAAGAAATAAAAGGCAGCCAAATTGGAAAGAAGGAAGCAAAACTCTCATTATTCACAGATGGCATGATATTGTACATAGAAAACCCTAAAGACTCCACCAAAAACCTACTAGACTTATAAAATGAATTTGGCAGTGTGGCAAGATACAAAATCAGCATCCCAAAATCGGTGGCTTTTTATACACCAATAATGAATTGTCAGAAAGAGAAACTAAATCCCATTTACCATTGCAAAAAATAATAAGATATTTAGAAATAAACTTAACCAAGGAGCCAAAGACCTGTACTTAGAAAACTACAGGATGTTGAAAAAGAGAGAACAGAGGTTCTCGGCCTGTGGGCCGCAACCGCCTTGTTGCTGGGACCGGGTCCTCGCAGCCCTCTCACCTGGCGCCACCGGTCCCGCCTCCGCCCAGGGTGGCCTGGGACTCCCTCCCGCCAGGGCTTGCCATCGGAACGAGGCCGTGGTGGCAGCACCAGCCTCTACAGGGTTTTTAACGTCCCCCTGGACTCAGTCTCACGTCTGTGTATCTGGGAGCAGAACTTGGGGTCTCTCTCGTGACCGCTCCCCTGAGGGCGGCGGTGTCACGGCCTCTCCCTGCAGGGTGAAGGTGGAGGAGCTGGAAGGGGAGCGCAGCCGCCTGGAGGAGGACAAGCGGAGGCTGGAGGCGCAGCTGGAGCACCTCACCCTGCAGGTGAGCCCGCCGGAGCCCGGCCGCTCGCGTCCCTGCCCCACCGCCCTCCTCTGGGCACGCACCGCCCGCTCGCCGGGAGCACATGTCCCGGGCCCCGAGAGGACACCTGTCCGTGTGTCCACGCCGCCAAGGGAGGGTCGTGGTGTGGCTGGCTGAGCCCGCCCGGCAGTGGGAGGGTGGCCTGCTGTTCACACCGTGCGGCTTCGCTGCTTTTGTCTCTGTCCCGTGTGCACCGTCCTGCTACCGCCACCGGGCTCTGAGCAGGTCCTCGGTTTTTACCGGGACACCTACGGGAGGCAAACCCATCCCGTTTCCACGGCCACTTCCTGGAGACGCGGGGGTGACAGCTGTGAGGGAGCGGGCGCAGGGAGCGCCGCCTGTAGCTCAGACACCGTGGGCCGCGGCCTCGCTCGGGAGCCGGCTGCTGGCAGAGGGGGAGCCAGCGGCAGCGGGGCGGTCAGAGGCGCAGGGGCGCGTTCTGGCTTTTCCATCCGGCAGTTGCTGAGGGCCCCGGCCTCCCCAGCGGCCGTCAGTGAGTCCTGCCCCAGGTCCCAGGCGCTCGCCGGCAGGAGCTGAGCGGGGCAGAGGGGCAGAGGCCAGCACTCAGGTGGACACGGCCTTTCTGGTGGTGGCAGGAGGACAAGGAAACCTCACGTCTGGCTCAGGGCGAGTTCTGGTGGCGGGATGGGGTGCAGAGTGACGGGGGTCGGGGGACGGAGGGAGTCATTCACGGCGGGTCCAGCCTCTGAGGCCGCAGGTGTGAGCTGGGACTCAGCCCCCAGCTGGTAGTGCAGGCGACCATGGCTTTGCCCTCTGAGCCCCCAGTGTGTCCTTTATAAGTCAGGGAAGCGACACCACCCGTGCCCACCACGCCTGGCACAGTCGATGCTTGGTAAGCGCTCACGTCCATCGGTTGCCACTTCTACCTTTTGCATCGAGAGGACCAGACCTCATCTCCCCTCTGCCCGGGCCCGGGAGCAGCAGGAGAGCGCGGACGCCCTCCCAGCTCCTGGCCGCAGCTCTGCAGGCGGGAGCTCCTCGCCCCTCTGCCCTGCTGCACAACTACTGTCGGTCACCGTGGCCGTGGCCGTGGCCGTGGCCGTGGCGTGAGATGGAGAGGCCCAGCATTCAGCTCGCCTGGCGTGTGTCCGCCGAGTGTCAGCCTGCTGCTCCAGTGTCCTGTGCGAGCCCCTCCCCCTCTGGAGGA
Organism: Pipistrellus nathusii; assembly: GCA_963693515.1. Lineage (NCBI taxonomy): Eukaryota > Metazoa > Chordata > Mammalia > Chiroptera > Vespertilionidae > Pipistrellus > Pipistrellus nathusii. The sequence goes on from OY882862.1 coordinate 96,533,707, forward strand.
GCTTGGGGTTGGGCCGCTTCAAGGAAGATTGATTAAGCTCAGCTGCGGCTGCCCTAATTGGGAGCCTGTGCTGCAGCGGCTCCCAGTCAGAGCTGCTGGGAATCCGCTCCCAGCAGGGGGGCGGGAGGGGGCGGCGCTCCCTACGGCTCGGAGCGGTGCTCACGCGGGCCTGGGCCGGGCTGGGGGCCTCCTGCGGTGCGGGCTCCCTGGGGTGGCCTGTGTGCACCTCTGACGTGGCTCCTTCAGGAACTTGGGGGCCCCATGTAGAGGTGGGGAGTCTGAGGCCCAGTTAGTCAACCCTCCATTGACTGACTCAGACACCCCTTTTAGTTAATTATTTAAACATATATTTATTGGTTTCAGAGAGGAAGGGAGAGAGAGACAGACAGACAGACGTTGAGGATGAGAGAGAATCACTGATTGGCTGCCTCCTGCACACCCCCGACTGGGGATCGAGCCCAAAACCTGGGCATGTGACCTGACCGGGAATCAAACCCGGGATCCTCAATTGGAAGGCCGATGCTCTACTCACTGAGCCACACTGGCCAGGACTCAGGCACCCCTTTTTAGAGGCAGAATGGGGTTTGAACATGTCCTCAAAGACGTTTGAGCAAGTGCAAGTGTCGGGAGCCGTGGGCCAGAGGCAGTGGGGTCCTCGCTGTGCCTACACCGGCGTGGGCAGCAGACTGTGAACGCCAGGGAACAGTGGGGAGCGCTTGCCCTCCCCACCCGCATCCGCACGCCACCCGCCTTCCCGCCTGTCCTCTGGCCCAGCATCTTGGCCCGTGGCTTGGAGGGTGACCGGCCGCGGTTTCCCAGAACCGAGGGAATGGCTGTGCCCCGCCCGGGAGGGTCAGCCCATGTTCCGAGCACGGAGGGTGACACACATATGCGTGTCCCCTACATTTGTGTTTCTCATAAGCCACGATGGAGCTCCCGAGGTGTCAGAGGCCCAGCGCCCCCCGTGGGCAAGGCGCTGAGCCTGCACGCTCCGGGCTGTGCGGGGCCGGCCGTGTGCAGCGTGTGGGTCTTCCCAGCGGCTCCTGAACACTCGCCAGCAGTGAAAAAGTTTCACGTGAACCCACTTACCCACATCCGGCCCATCACAGACCTTCCTGTGGCCACTTTGTGACTTTTCCACCTCCCCGTGCCCCTCCCTCCCCCTCCCCCTCTCCCATCCCCCTCTCCCCATCTCTCCCCATCCCTGTCTCTCCCGACCCTCCCCCATCCCCCATTCTCCTCTCTCCCATCCCCCTCTCTCCCCAACTCTCACCCGCTCTCTCCCATCCCCCTCTCCCCTTCTGTCCCCATCCCTGTCTCTCCCGACCATCCCCCATCCCCTGTCTCTCCCATCCCCCTCTCTCCCCAACTCTCACCCGCTCTCTCCCATCCTCCTCTCCTCATCCACTTCTCTCCCCTCCACCCACTTCTCTCCCCTCCACCTATCCACGCATCCTCTTTAACTTTTTTGATGCGTCTTAAAGCAAATTGCAAACATCTGTACCCTGCCCTGTCGGCACGCGTGTAATTAAGCAGAATTCATCCCAGGGCTGAGCCCAGCCTGGCCCCAGGGCTGCCAGCCACGCTGCTGGGCAGGAGGTGGGAGGTGGGTGGTGGTGGTGGGTAGTGGGCGTGGGAGCCTGTTCCCATGGAGGCCTGCCCGCCCTGGCCGGCCTCTGGGCATGCAGGAAGGGGCCCAGACCGCAGCCCCCGACATGTTACATGAATGCAGCCTGGGGAACGGAGTGGGTAAAAGATCGCTGGGCTCCCTGTGAGCAGAGCTCAGTCCGGCCGCTCCTGCCCCTGCCTCACCAGCAGGAAGTGCCCTCTAACCACAGGCTCCGCCTCCGCCCCTTCCCTCCCAATACGGGGAGGGAGGGGATCTTCACTGCTCCGCTCCCCTCAGAGCCCTCTTCCCAGCATGCTGTGAGGCCCAGCCCCCACTGTCACACAGCCGCCGCTCAGGGCAAGCTTGTCAGCCTTTGAACACCAGCTCTCCCACCACCACCTGCCCACACCTGTCCCCTGCCTACTCCCACCTACCCCCATCTGCTGCCACATCTGTCCCCACCCGCCCCCACCCATCCCCACCTGCCACCATCCGCCCCTACCTGCTCCCACCCACCCCCACCTGCCCCCACCCATCCCCACACCTGTTCCCACATGCCGCCATCCACCCCACCTGCCACCATCCGCCCCACCTGCCCCCACCCATCCCCACCTGCCACCATCCGCCCCACCTGCCCCCACCCGCCCCCACCCATCCCCACACCTGTTCCCACATGCCGCCATCCACCCCACCTGCCACCATCCGCCCCACCTATCCCCACCTGCCCCCAAGGCAGTTTCTCTGTCCTTCTGTACATTCCAATCTGTCTGACTGGGAGCCTGCCTGTGGCTTTGATGTTGAGGGTCTGAATGGCCTCATCTGTTCTCTGGAGACTTCCTCGTCACCCACACCTCTGGTGGAAGCCCCTGTCCTCCTCACCAGCCTGTGTGGCTCTGGGTCAGTTTTCTGTCTTCCCTTCGTTCGAGTGTCTCCGAGCGGCCCAGTTCTGGGTGGTTCTCACTGGTGCCTGCAGTGCTCCGTGTATGATGTCCCGTTCGCCCCCACGGGCCTGCAGGGCTCCCCAGCAGCTCTTGACTGTGTCACATGGGCGTCCGCACCAACATAGCTAGCCCCTCAGCTTTAGTTTTGCTCGATTTCATGAAACGTGAAAATGGGCGTCAATGTTGGCTGTTGTTGGCTCTGCCTACCCACCATGTCGCGTTGTACCTGCCCACACGCTGGGACTCTGCGTGCCACTGGGACAGGACACATGCGTGCCTGTCTGCAGCCCCACGGCCTATATGCACGCGTAGATTCTGGGCTCCACATGCAGGGATGGCAACCTACCTCCTGGTGCCAGGCCTGACTGCTTATGCCCTGAGGTGCATGCTCTGCCCGGTTCTGTGTCCTGGCTGCCCCAGCCTCTGAGGACCCGTGGGGTCTCGGCATCCACCAGGGTCTGCCCCCCGGCCTGCCTGCCCCCCCAACCTGTCTGCCCCCAGCCTGCCTGCCCCCCGGCCCGCCTGCCCCTCCGGCCCGCCTGCCCCCCGGCCCTCCTACCTGCCCCCTGGCCTGCCTGCCCCCCCCCAACCTGTCTGCCCCCCGAACCTGTCTGCCCCTGGACTGCCTGCCCCCAGCCTGCCTACCTGCCCTCCGGCCCGCCTGCTCCCCGGGCCTTTTCTCCCGAGGGAGGGGTGTGAGACAGGACGCTAATGAAGGAAAAGGCCTGAACCCCCGCCCGTGGCACAGGCGGCTCATGTTTATTGACGCCGGGACTGAACCAGCCAGCGCGCTGGTGTGCGTCTGTGCGGAGACGGCCCACAGCGCTGATTTCTGGGGGTTTGTGAGGAGAGGGACGTGTCCTGCATATTAAGCCCCATCTCATCTCCCGGGCCCAGCGCCAGCGCCAGCGCCTCATTGTGGCCTCACACCCGCCACTGGCCCAGCCCCCACTGGCAGGGGAGGCTGCAGGCGTCCCCAGGGCCACCTTGGGGTCTTGGGGTTCTTCCCTTCGACTCTCGGGAGACGGTGTAGCCCCTCTGCCTCTGACTGGACTCAGACCCGGAAAGCACGAGCCCAGCACGGTGCCACCACCGGTCCCGGGCGCTGCTCCCACGCCTCGGCCTCCACCGGCCTCCTCCCGAGTCGTGTGTGGCCGCTGCCCTGTGGGCACTGGCAGCTGAGCCGGGGTGCACATGTCCTCACGAAGCATTAATGGACAGTTAGGGACTCGGCACTCCACCAGCCTAGATGTTAGACGTGATGGTCATTTCTAGGCGAGGACCCTGGGGCTCAGCTCCTCCGGTCCGTGCGGGGGCCCAACTGTGCCCACCAGCCCTGCCCCTCAGTGAGGCAGCCCAGGCCCAGGCTCCGCCGTGCGGCACGGTGCCAACGAGGGTGCAGTGGAGGGCGCGGGCGCAGCCGGCAGGAGCTGTTCTGGGAGACAGGAGGGACCAGAACGTGGATGGCATGTCACCAGGAGGACGGGGAGGAAGCAGCGCCCGCAGGACCTGCTCCTGGTCTGCTCCCTGGCTCGGAGGGAGGTGCTCGGGGCTCAGAGTAGGACCACAGCTTCTCCGTGGGAAGAGGTTCCGTGGACAGAGCGCGAGCTCAGAGCGCTGTCTCAGGACCCCACCTCCCTCTCCCCACCCCCCTACCACCCCCCGGCATCGCAGGTGCAGACCGGCTGAAGCTGCTTGGAAGCACACGACCCAGCACCCCCTCCTGGGGCTGGAGGCAGGGCTCAAACAGCTGCCCGCACCCCCACACCTCACCCCCCGCCGGCCGGGCGCTGTCCGGTCCACCATGGCGAACAGGGGAGCGGCGTGGCCATCCCACAGGGGACGTGACTCGGCCTCACAGGAAGGAAACTGACAGGAGATACGGCCGGGCCTTGAGGACACTCAGTGCCTCAGCCACAGGGACACACTGCCTGGCTCCCCTCGAGGGAGGGCCTGGAGGAGCCACGTTCACTGGCGGGAAGTGGAGGGCGCGGCCAGATGGAGGGCAGAGTGACAGATCCCGTTGGGGAGGATGGAAAGTTCTGGAGAAGACAGAGGGCGGGCTGCACAGCGGGGTGAGTGTGCGATGTCCCTGCGTGAGGTGTCCATGGTGAGTGGGCAGGGCAGCCGGGCACTGGGGGCTGCTCTCCTGTCCACTCGGCCCTCTCACTGCCCTTGGCCAGCCAGGCGCCCCTCTGCCCCCTGACCGCCAACGCTCACCAGCACAGGCAGTGGGCGAGGCTGCGAGCTCAGGCAGCGATCTCAGCAGCTCCTCCCGCAGCCCGGGCTGCATGCCGCTATGGAGTGACAGGTGGGGATGGTGAACGGACAGTGATGGTGGCCTCCCTGCAGGACACGCAGGCGGTGAATGCCCGTCCCCCTCCAGCACTCGGGGCCCGAGTCCTGTCTTCCCTCCAGTCCCCAGTCCCTGTGGGCACTGGAGCTGAACCGGGGTTCACCTTAGTCATCAGTGGCCACACCCTGCCTGCCACTTCTGCTGTGCCCCCACCTTGCGTTTGACCCGAGCTGCGACCCATCAGCCCCCTCGGGGCCTCTCCTGCTGGGGAGCAGCCTCGCCCCAGGTGGGAAGGTTGGTCCCAGGCGCACATGGTATTCCGGTAGCCAGAAGCCTCTAGTCGAGGGGATCTGGGCATGCCCGGCGAACGGAGGGGTCCTGCCTGGCTCTGGGCTCCCCCACGGTTGGCACAGGTGGCGACATGCTGACCGGCGGCTTCCACTTTCAGACTAGACACGGCGCCCGCCGCCCGAGCCTCCCGGGGCGTGGGGTGCTCACGTAGCTGCCGTCTTGATCCGTGTGCGAGGAGCACAGGGCCTTGCCCGGCAGCAGTGCGCCCAGGGACCCTGCTGGCCACCGCCCAGGGCGGGGTGGTGAGACAAGGTCAGAGTGCGGCCTGGGCGGGCGGTACACCCATCTCCTGCCCCCTCTCCTGCCCCCCTTCCCGTTGGAGAGGCCGATTTGGGCCTGAGCCGGTGGCTGATTAATATGCATGAGAACAGGCCTCTGTAACTGGCTTCTTCATTCTCCGCGCGTCTTCCCTCCAGCAGGCTCTCTTAGTATGCACAGCGGGCCCAGGGCGGCAGACGCCCTCCCCGGGCACAGCCAGGGGGCAGTGTTTTCTTGCCTGGCGCTGGGTGCTCAGCCAGGCAGGGCCTCGGGGTTGTCCTCACTGCATCCTTGAGACCGGGACCGGCTCCTGGCGGGTGACCTGTGGCCTGGGGGTGGCCTGCCGGGGAGCAGAAGCCGGTCCGGATGGTTCACAGGAGAGTGATTGGAAGATGCCCGTGCCCCGGTGGTCAGAGCTGAGAGAAGGGCCTCGGATCCCGAGCATCCACACTGTCCTGGGGGGGTGGGGGGGAGGTCTCGTCTCCTGTCTCCCCCGAGGTCAGTGCGGGCACCGTGACTCCCCAAGGGGCTCTAAACGGCCAGCGCGGTGTCCGCCCCCACGGGAGGATCCTGACCTCACGCCTGGTCTGGCGTGGACAGCGCCTGCTCTCCCGCGTTCTCCGGACGCCGTGCTGACAGCCCTGTGTCCCGCAGGGCGACTACGACCAGAGCAAGACCAAAGTGCTGCACCTGAGCGCCAACCCCGCCCGAGAGGCGCAGCAGAGCCGCCGCCAGGACCAGGCGCGGCTGCAGGAGGAGTGTGAGCGGCTGCGGAAGCTGGTGTGCGCCCTGGAGCGGGGCGGCCCCGTGCCCGCCGACCTGGAGGCCGCGGGTCTGCCCTCGTCCAAGGAGGTGTCAGGTAGGCCCGCTTGGCCTGACGGCCACGGGGTGGCTGTTTTCCGTATGTCCGTCTGTCCTAAGGCGGGCAGGTCTGGAGGCCGGGCCTGCAGAGCTGCAATGGAGAAGCCACCAGCCGAGGCTTCTCAGGCCCAGAACAAGTCTGTGCGTCAGTGTCCGTGCCGCCCGCCACGCAGACCCATGCTCCCTGGGGCAGGGCATCCTCCATGGGCGGGGCCTCCGCGCAGCGGCCACAGCGCTTTCTACCACACGCCCCCACGCGCTGCCCTCTCCAGCCAGGGCGCCGCCTCTGGCACAGCACCATCTCCAGGAACGTGACCTCACGGAGTCACTGCACACAGTGCCCGAGGGACCGGGGCAGAGGGCGCTGCAGCCTCTCAGAGTTGGAGGTGCCCGGCGCTCTGCTGCCTCTGCTCAGGCAGCCTGTGAGGAGGGTCCCAACAGCGTGGCCCTGGAGGGAGTGTGAGGACACCAGGCCCCACACCGACAGCCTCAGCCCCGGCGAACAGGTGGCCGCGGGTGAGCAGCGTGGCCTCTGCCGGCCTCTGTTGGCTCCTGCCGGGCGGCTCTGAGTTGTTAGCAGGACCGTGGGTGAGCGTTTCAGTACGACCTGGGGGCCAGCCGAGGGCTGCGCAGCCCCGTCTCGCTCTCATGGAAGCCAGAGTGGAGTGACCCTGAGTCCGAGGAGGTGCGGGCTGTGAGGAACCTCACTTGGGCCGCAGGCCCGTGGAGCTGGCCGGGGCCAGCCTGTCGGCGACCCGTGTGCAGGGCCGGTCCTCCCAGCAGGGCTCACACTGCCCCCTGGCCTGCGGGACAGGCCCTCCTGGCGGCATGGCCTCGGTGCGACGCCACCTCAGGGCCTGTCCCCACACTTGTCAGAGGCCCCGGGAGGGCGTGGGGCTTCCTCTCGGGCTCAGCTGGCCCCTCACTCCTGAAGGGCTGGCTGGGAGCCTGGCACTTAGGCTCACGGACCTCCACTCGGGGCTCTGGCTGCCTCCGTTCTGAGTGGGGTGAGCCCCCGAGAATAGGATGCGGCACCAGCGCCCGCCCGTCGCCCAGGACCTCCCACCCCATGACGGGGGCTGTAATTGCTGGTCTCTGCAGATCATTGTTGTGCAAGGTGACAGCTGTTTGCTGGGTGAGCCGTTAATCACACAGACGCCCCGCCCGTGTGAATGCCGCACCGGGCCACCCGGCACACGCCAGGCACACACGCCGCTCATCTGTGTGTAATTCCAGGGCGAGTGTCTCTCGGGTGTGAAACGTGCAATTTGCAGCCCAGCAGGGGCATGGGCTCATGTGGAGTCTGGCCCAGGGCGGGCTGCAGGCAGCTCAGGCGAGAACCCCGGGCGGTGGGAGGCTCCGCCCATGCCCGTCAGGAAAGCCAGCCGCTGGGCCGGTGGCACCGCCCGCCCTTTCCTGGAAAGGCCCCCCTGCCTGAGTGCACAGCAGCGGGGATCAGGCAGACCAGCCATGTGCCCCTCGCTGCCTGCTGCCACCAGGCCCTCCCTGGGTTTGGATCTGGGGCGGGAAGGCCGCCTGCGGGAGGAGCCAGCAGAGGCCAGTGCCCATCCTGCTCTCCTTGGTGGTACCCGGGGACCTCTGTCCAGCCCGGGCCGGCTGCCTCCTCCAGGCCCGGTGCAAACCAGGCACAGGCCTGCAGCACCGGCTCCCACCGCTGCTAACAAAATTGCATAAATGTTTGATGCCTAATTATTAAATATTTAAAAATGTAAAACTGAAGTAGTTTAGGAGTTACGTGGCATGAATAATTCAGTCCTGGCCGGGTAGAAGCTCGGCCCAGCTCTGGGCCCAAGCAGAGCCGGCAGCCCCGTGTGGCGCGGAGAGCCAGCCGCCCAGCAGTGCCCCCAGAATTAGCAATTCCCGGGGTGCCGGCTTCTTCCCCTGGGCCCAGCCTCTGCACCGAGCCACCTGGGCGGGCGCGGACTGGTCCCAGGCGCCTCCAGGTGCGGGGACTCTGTCCACCCTCCAGACCCAGCTCCTCACGTTGAGCAGCGGCTCCCATGTGTCCCCGTCAAGGCTGTGTCCCCACGTGGTCCTTCCTCCGCCGTCTTCCCAGGCACTATGGCCCCACCCCGGGCCTCGACCCCACCTGCTGCTCCTTCGGGCCCTTCCCTCCCTGTCCCTGTCCCTCGCCAGGATGTGCAGGGGCCGAGCCCAGTGCAGCGGGGGGCAGGAGAGGAAGGCGAGCATGGCACAGGCAGCATCTGCTGGCCAGTGTGGGTGGAGGACGGGACCCAAAGAGCAGGTGAAGGAGGATGGGAGACCGCCAGGCAGGGCGCGGCCTCACCGAGGGCTCCAGGGTGGACCTGATCCGGGCTGACCACCCGCCGCCCAGAGCACAGGCGGCCGGGCCCAGTGGAAGGCCCCGCCCCGAGGGGCCTGGGATACGCCTGGCATAGAGCCTTCCGCAGAGCTGGGGGCCGCCTGTTGCTCCACTGGCTCTGTCTGCCGCCGAGGTCCGACGGAGCGGCCACACCACCAGGGTGTCTGGCCCGTGGCCGCTGGGCCCAGGAGGCCTGAGCTCTGGAGGAGGCTGTCCTGGCACATCCACGGCCAGGCCCGTCTGTCACTCATTTCGCCCACGCGGCCTGGGAGCATGCGAGGCCTCGGCTGTGGGGAGCCTGGTCTTGGCTCTGACAGCTCTGCCAGGGCCGTGCCTGGCCACATGGTAAACCTGTGGCCCTGTGCGCACCAGGAGGGCTGGCACCGCTGCCAGCTCTTGGGAAGCGAAGCCCACACCCACAGCTCTCTTTGCCCCCACCCCCGGGGCCTGGCATGGGCCTGGCAGCCACCCTGAAGGTGGCTTCGTGCCAGTGAGCCCTGGCCGCCAGAGGCACGTGATGGCTCCAGGGGTAGGTGGGCCTCTCTCCCTGGAATGTGGGCCCCGTGCCCCCCTCCCCACCTCCAGGAAGTGCCCTGATTGTGTCTGCTCCTCGCAGCGGCTGACTCCACCTGCAGGGGCAGACGAGGCAGCCTCTCCGTGGGGCCGCGGTTCAACCTGGGACTCAGCCCACGGGGGGGGCAGGACTCGAATCGCGCTGACCACTCCCTGCCTGGCCAGCTGGGCTCCCCCTGGCCCGCCTGGAGGGCTCCTGGCCAGCCCAGGAAGGGGACATGTGTGTTCCATGGGCCAACCTCACCTGTTAGCGGGGACAGTCCCAGTCTTAACGCGGGAAGCACCTTGGGTGGACCCGTGGTAACCGCTGTGTGGGAGGAGCCAGGCCCGGCGTGGGACCCCAAGCTGGGCAGGGGGTCGGGCATCGGTCCCTGTTCCCTCACTGCTGCCGGGCACAGCCTGTCACAGCTGACACCACAGCAGCCAGGCCCCTGGCGGCTGAGCATCCAGGCTGCTGTCTGTGGGGTCTGCCCGCGCCCATGCTGCCCACCCGCCGGCCCGTTGAGGCTGAGGCTGAGGCTGGAACTGGGGCTGGGGCTGGGGCTGGGGCTGGGGCTGAGGCTGTGCCTCCCGCAGAGCTGAGGAAGCAGGTGGAGAGCGCGGAGCTGAGGAACCAGCGGCTGAAGGAGGTCTTCCAGGCCAAGGTACAGGAGTTCCGCAAGGTCTGCTACACGCTCACCGGCTACCAGGTGGACATCACGCGTGAGAGCCAGTACCGGCTGACCTCCATGTACGCCGAGCGCCAGGATGACTGCCTGGTCTTCAAGGTGGGCCTGCGCAGAGGGGCAGGGGAGTAGGGACACCTGGTCAAGAGGACCACCCCCCCTGCAGGGGCAGGGAGGCCCCTTCCCGCCTGTTCTGAGACCCGCGTTGGGTCTGAGGTTCGAGGCATGTGGGCAGGGGGAGAGGCCTGCCTGCTGTCCGAGCCGACGCCACCTGCGCGCCGGGTCTGAGCAGCTATGAAGCCTGTGGGTGCCTAACCCCGAGGCCCTCAGCACCGCCTGCAGCTGGAAACCAGGTTCCCAGAGGCGGGCCTGTCCCCCAGGTGCTAGGTCCGGCCCAGCTGTCCTCGAACTCGGCCCTGAGGGCTGGGAGCTTGGGACCTCCTGCCACGTGGGCGCTCGCCTGCGCACCCCCCCCCCCCAGCAGCAGACAGCCGCCACACCTTGTCCGGGAGAGCGTGGCCCAGGGGCCCACATGGAGCCCTCCCTCGCCCCGGCTCTGTCCCTGAGCCAGTCCGCCCTCCTGCCCCTCAGCTCCGAGCCCACTTCCCGTGGTCAAAGGGGCGAGCAGGAGGCCGAGCCCGCGGGAGCATGACTGCCGAGGGCGAGGCCTCCATGTTCCCCGAGAGCCGGGCCAGGCAGGGTCAGTGTGTGGGTGTGGGCTCCCAGGAGGCCACGGGGCCACCAGCCTCCCCTTTGTCCGTGTGCGTGGCCTGTCCCTTACATTGATGTGAGAGCTCATGTGTTTGTCCTGCTGGGGGTGTGGGTTTACGGTCTGATTGCAGGAAGGCGGGGCGGGCAGCGTGGGGCCGGGCTTGACCAGGAGCACCTGCGGCTCATGGCGGGCACCACCACGAGCCCAGATGATGGGGTCTTCCACGGGGGAGGGGGGTGGCATGCCCCTGGCCCCTCGTGGTTGCAGGAAGGTTGGGCGCGGCCTCTGAGCCTCAGTGTGACTGTGGGGCACCAGCTTTGCGTCCTAAGTTCCTCCGAGCCTCCCAGCACCCTCCATCTGTGCTCACAGCCCCTCGGGGTGAGGCCAGCTGGGCCCCTGCCTTTCTCTCGTCTGCCCCTGACTGTGGTGGCATCAGGTCCTCGTCCCGTGCGCCCTCCATGGGCCACAGAGCAGCGGCGACCTCCAGGGAGCCCGTGTAATGGGAACACGTGGGCAGGCGTGTGTCCAGCACAGTCACGCAGCTGACAGGGCGCCATTTCCCCTCGATGGGCACCTGGGCAGCGGGCCGCAGGAGCATGGCAGTGTGGGAGCACGCCTGGCAGACGGATGGCCAGTGCGGTGGCATGTTGTGTCAGTGCCACGGCCGTAGCTTGTGGGGGTGCAGCCCCCCCAGGGTAGGGATTTGGATCATAGATTGCCTCGATGTGGGCTGGGTGGGTGGGCAGGGAAGGCCTGGGCACCTGCCACCCCACACCTGCCCCAGCCCAGCCCCCAGTCCCCGGGCAGGGCTGGTGCCTCTGCCTCGCTCCCCGCAGCTGCACGGGCCCAGATGGCACCAGGGCCGGGCCACCGCCACTGCTCAGTCAGCCAGGGGACCTGAAGGTCACCACGCAGGTCAGGGCCCCCAGCCCCGGGGAGGGTGCCCATCGCTGGGTTTTAGTCCAGCACCTCGGGATGTGGGGCTGCGAGGGGCTTGGCGGGGCTGCCCCCAGCCTGGGCGGCGCCCCCCACACCCCAGCTGAGTAGAGCCGGCCCTCTGACATTTAGGGGGAATTCAGAACGAGAGCAGGAGGCAGAAATGGAAGGATTTTCTCGGAAAAAGGTCAGAGTGGTTTCCCTCGTTCTGTTTAGAAATGGTTTGTGTTGCCTGTGACAAGGGAAATGCACGAACAGGCCGCGGAGCAGAGCTGCTCCCCGAGGGGCTGCATGGGAGGCAGCACAGGGAGCCCCGGAGCCCCCTCCTGACAGGACTTCCCATGAGGGGTCATGGGGTCGGAGGTCAGTGGGAGGGCTCCGGCGTCAGAGAGGAGCTACCCAGTTCCCAGGGGCTGCTCAGGAGCTCTGCACCCCGGGCCAAGGCCCCAGCCTGAGCCCGGCCTGCTGTCCCCGAGCAGGTGGCCTGCCTGGCGCTCACTCTGCGGCCCCCTTGTCGCCTGGTTGGAGCTGATTCCAGACACGTGGGTGAGACCCCCACGGGGCCCGGCCCCCTGCCTGAGGGAAGGCTTCGGGCTCAGCGGCTGGGGCCGCCCGTCTGCCCAGCCCAGAGGAGTCTGGGAAGGCCGCCGTGGCCGCCCCTCGCTGTCCGCGGGGGAGGAGCGGAGCCCCGGCCGCCCGGCTCACGCGCCCTGCCCTGTCTCGCCGCAGGCCACGGGACCCTCGGGCTCCGGGATGCAGCTGCTGGAGACGGAGTTCTCTCGGACGGTGCCCGAGCTCATCGAGCTGCACCTGCTGCGCCAGGACAGCATCCCCGCCTTCCTCAGCGCCCTCACCCTCGACCTCTTCAGCCGCCAGACGCTGGCCTAGGGCGCCGGCCTGCTGCCTGGGCCTGCTCGCTGCCGCCGGCCTGGAGTTGGGAGGGGGCCTCACAGGAGCCCGAGGCTGGTGGGGCACCCCACCCACTGCACCACCGGGCTGCCGCTGCCCCACAGGCGGACGGACATGATGGGGCTGAGCCCCCAGAGGGCATGGGGCCCCACCTGGCAGGGAAGCTGCGCTGGGAGTGCCGCCCTGAGCCCACACCCCCTGCAGGGAGACCCTCTCCGCACCCCAGCACCCGCTCAGCCCGCCCGCTGCAGCCTGCAGGACCTGTGGCCGCCACTGGGGCCCGGCTCCTGGGAAATAAAGCTCCTCCTGGGCCGCCCGCCTGCTCGCTGTGTCTGCCCTGCCTGCCCGGCTCCCAGGCAGCCCCCACACAGGCCCAGCCAGGGAGACGGGGACCCGGCCCCTGGCCATCAGAGGAAAGCATCCCTGCGCACACATCTGACACTCGCCCGGCCCCTGAGGTTCCCCTGCCAGGGGACCCGTGACCCTCACCCCCACCTCTGCACTGCAGAGGCTGGCTGGGTGTCCCCAGAATCCCAGGCTTTGTGAAGCTGGTGGCCCCAGTCCAGCCTTCCTCCCTCGGACCTTGGGCCACTTCCTCCCACCTCAAGGCCAGGACCCTGGGTCCCAGCTCACACCTCCGGGCACCCTCTCCCCACAGTCCTGGGCTGGGCTTTAGGGTCTGGTGCGGGGCTGCATGCATGAGGATGGCCCCATAGGAGGGCCCTGCCCAGGGCCTTGGGCTATGCTCACAGCTCAGCTGACGGGGGCTGGCCGCTGGGAGCCTGGGAGGTGGACCGCAGCCCAATGGGGACCAAGCCATGCCTGCCACCTCACGGACACGCAGGCGCCAGGCCTGTCAGCCACTGAGCCCAGCGGCTCATGGGTCACAGGGAGCCACTGCCCCGGCCCTGCAGGGTGGCAGCAGCCACGGGGCCTCCCGTACCGGCTCTGCCACACGTGGGCCTGAGGCTCTGCCCGGGGCACGGCTGCCACCTGGAGTCCAGACCCTGGCAGTGAGCAGCGAGCTGGTGTGTCACCTGCAGGTGTGGACCGGGGAGGCTCAGGCTGCGCCCCATCTCCTGCCCCCCTCCCCCTGCACTCCCAGCCCCCAGAGCTGACGGAGGCCCAGCTCGGCCTGACCTGTCTGCTCCGTCTCCTCGCTGAACCATCTCCTGGGGACGCTCCATGGACGCGGCGCTTTGGGGGTCTTGTCATTTCCAAACACTCGGGGTACTCAGTGGATAGAGCTTCGGCTGCGGAATGAAGGGTCCTGGGTTCGATTCCGGTCGGGACACATGCAGGGATTATGGGCTCAATCCCCCCGAGGGGGTCATGGGGGAGGCAGCCGGTCCATGATTCTCTCCCGTCGTTGATGTTTCTGTCTCTCCCACCTCTCCCTTCCTCTCTGACATCAATAAAGTATATTTTTTCATCCGTCTTGTGTGTGAGCCTTTCCCCTGGGCTGGCCCCATCCTCACGGCCTGGTTTCCGGGCCTGTTCCAGCCGAGCAGCGGTGTCGGTCTTTGTTCTAATGGGTAGTTTACCAGAACGGGGCTCCTTGGTGCGCCTTGACCGGGCGGGGCCCAGACCACACACTGTGGCCCCCGAGGGAGCATCTCCCGACCCTCACCCGCCCTCTGCTGTGAGCTCAACTGTGTCCCCCAAACCCGAGCCCCCAGCACCCCAGCAGGTGACTGGAGTTGGGATCTTGAAAGAGGAGACTGAGCCACATGAGGACATGGGGGGACCCTTGGTCCCCTGGGCCCAGTGACCGTGGGAAGAAGGACACAGACACGCAGGACGGCAGGTGAGGCCGCGGGCTCCCGCCCCAGCACCTGAGAGCGTGTCCATCAGTCAAGACCTTCATGCTGGCCGCCCACCTGACACCTCCCACCCCTGGGTCCCGCCCTGGTCCCAGGGCACCGTGGCGCCCGGGGCTGCTTCCTGTGCATTTCAGTCTTGTGCACAGCGAGCGGCAGGCGTTCCTACTGCTCTGTGTCTGCCCGCTGCGTCCACGGCTCATCTCGCAATGACAGCACGTAGTGTGACCTGGAATGCCCGGCCACACGCCACAGGCAACACAGTGAAATGAGTGTAACGGGTTTCTTTAGCCCAACACGTCCAGAGCCCCCATCCACACATCACAGACAGCCGCCCCCACACCCCTCCCCACCCCCCGTCTCCCTCGGCTCGGAGCCTCGCAGTCCAGGGTCTGGTTTGGTCACCGTCACGTCACCGCGAGACTGTTTCCCGAGTCCGTGGAATCGGTGGCAGAGCCAGGAGGGCCCGCCCCTCTGCTTCCTCCGGGAAGCTCCCCCCCAACCCCACCCCCGCACCGAGTTCAGCCCGGGAAGCTGCACGGACCTCGATGGGGGCCCGGAGGAGGGGCTCGCTCAGTGCTGGCCCTGCCCAGCCACTGGGTGCACCGAGCCTCAGTGTCCGCATCTGGAAAATGGATGGACAGGGCCTCCTGCAGGCAGGCCTCGGCCCCGCCCCTGGCTCCACTCGGCGGGAGGGCGGCCTCTTGGCCTCTTCAGAGTAACCGTGTAATTAGCTCAATTACCAGCAGCCTCCGTGTTTCTCCTCTGTTTTTTTTCAAACTTGAAATGGAAATTGAATTTTGCGCCAGGTTTACAGGCTGTTAACGGAATTCACTAATCAAACCCCAATGCCAAGTCCTTGAAAATGAGAATTTAAAAAGGTCTGTATTTGCATATTCATGTTTTAATAGGGTTCAGAAGGTATATTTGCAACTGATGAAAAGGATTAATTGCATCTAATTTGCATGGTGGCGCATCTTAACCCCTTCTGCGCAGGTGGGGGTGGGGGCCAATCGCCAGGCGGCGGCCAGTGACACGGGCCTTCCCTGGGCACGTCCCTGAGCCGGGGGTGGGGCCTTCACATCCACTCGGCGCTGGACGCTGGACGCTGGGCGGAGCCGCACCTTCTCCCCGCCACCTGCCATCTCCGTGGCAGCATGAGGTCAGGGGTCAGGAGTTATGCCAACAGCATGGAGGCGCCCATGCTCCCCGCTCGCTGCCAGTGGTGCCAAGTTGCCCCACATCAGGTGAGAGGAGAGACGGGCCTGGCAGAGCCCGGGGCACGGACCGCGCTGGCCAAGGGAGGCGGCACCGTGGGGAGCAGCCACGAGGAATGAGCCAAGAGCCGTGTGTGCCCGTGCTACCCGGCTGCATGCATCCCACAGGCAGCACGCATCCCTGTGTTCTGGGCAAGTCAGGGTCAGGGCTGGAACCCGGGCAGGAGCCGACACAGAAAAAGGTAGAAACCGGCCCAGAGCAGGAAGAAGGGCCACCAACCCGCAGGGACCCGGGCGACTCCACCCCACGTGGGCCCAACATTCAGGCCGCCTGCAGACCACGCCACTCGGAGTCAGAAAGCCCGTGGCCCGGTAGCCACAAGGCCCTGGTCATCCCTGTGACCAAGCCCCCGGGCACCAGGCCACCCCGTGATTAAGGCTGAGGGGTCCGGGCGAGGACGACGCTGCTGCCACGGAGGGCGCCTGTCCCCTCAGCACAGAGGGGGTCCTGGCCGCAGACAGGGTTCTCAGACGGCGGCGGTGGTGTCGTGAGCATTAGTGGCCATCGGAGTGCACCCCCTCTCTGCTGCCTGTGGGACTGCAGCCTCCACAGGAAGGTCACTGAGGACACGGGAGGGTCACAGGTCACTGAGGAGGGCAGGAGGGTCACAGGGTCTGGGACTGGCTGGTGGAGCGCGTGGTACGTATTTGGGGGCACCGGCCTCGGGTCCGGAGGAGCAGGAGCGGCCATCAGACGCCGCGGGGAGCAGCGCACCCTCGTGCTCAGAGCCGCCGGGAGCAGAGGCCGCGGAGGGCTGGCCGCCAGGACCAGGGCCAGGCCCGGAGCGCCTCCACGTGGACGCCGTCGCTGTGGCTCAGACTCACAGGACATCGCTGCCCCAGGGTGAGGGGACACGGTGTCACACAGTGGTCACTCCCACCTCCCCCCCATGATCCGGGGAAATGCTAAGTCACCGGGGACACTGCTCTTCAAAGGCTGAGCCAGGGTCCGAGGCGGAGCCGGGGTCCGAGGCCGAGCCTGGTGTTCATTGCGGAGCTGGGGCCGTGGCTGAGCCTGGGCGCCGTGGCTGAGCCGGGTCCATGGCTGAGCCTGGGGTCGTGGCTGAGCCCCGTCCATGGCTGCGCCTGGGGCCTGAGTCAGGATGGTTCCCTGTGAGGCGCGGCTCTTGGCTCCTGGCTCCTCCCCCTTAGCAGGGAGGTTCGTTGACGTCATTGACCTTTTCAAAGAACCAGTGTTGTTAGTGCTGTTTTTTTTCTGTTCTTTTCAATTTCACTTGTTTCTGCTCTTTTTATATCTCCCTTCCCGCTGCCAGCTCTGGGGTTAATTGGTTCTTATTTTCAAGTTTTGGTTTGAATCCAAACAGAAGCCACACAGCCATTTAGGCAGCGAGGTCTGTGTAAACCGATGCTCCGAGGGCGGAGTGTGTCCGTGAGGGGGCGTGTCCGTGAGGGGGAGCGTGTCCGTGAGGGGTGGCGTGTCCGTGAGGGGGAGGGTGTCTGTGAGGGCGGAGCCTGTCCGTGAGGGGGGCGTGTCCGTGAGGGGGCGTGTCCATGAGGGGGAGGGTGTCCGTGAGGGGGAGGGTGTCCGTGAGGGGGGGTGTCCGTGAGGGGGAGTGTGTCCGTGAGGGGGAGGGTGTCCGTGAGGGGGAGCCTATCCGTGAGGGGGGCGTGTCCGTGAGGGGGAGGGTGTCTGTGAGGGGGGCGTGTCCGTGAAGGGGAGGGTGTCCGTGAGGGGGGGTTCCGTGAGGGGGAGGGTGTCCGTGAGGTGGGGTGTCCGTGAGGGGGAGCCTGTTCGTGAGGGGGAGGGTGTCCTGAGGGGGCATGACCGTGAGGGGGCGTGTCCGTGAGGGGGCGGGTGTCCGTGAGGGGGAGGGTGTCCGTGAGGGGGCGTGTCCGTGAGGGGGGGGGTTTCCGTGAGGGGGAGCGTGTCCGTGAGGGGGAGGGTGTCCGTGAGGGGGAGGGTGTCCGTGAGGGGGGCGTGTCCGTGAGGGGGAGGGTGTCAGTGAGGGTTGGAGTCCATGAGGGGGAGGGTGTCCGTGAGGGGGAGGGTGTCCGTGAGGGGGAGGGTGTCCGTGAGGGGGAGGGTGTCCGTGAGGGGGAGCGTGTCCGTGAGGGGGCGTGTCCGTGAGGGGGAGGGTGTCCGTGAGGGGGAGGGTGTCCGTGAGGGGGAGGGTGTCCGTGAGGGGGGCGTGTCAGTGAAGGGGAGGGTGTCAGTGAGGGTTGGAGTCCATGAGGGGGAGGGTGTCCGTGAGGGGGCGTGTCCGTGAGGGGGAGCGTGTCCGTGAGGGGGAGCCTATCCGTGAGGGGGCGTGTCCGTGAGGGGGAGGGTGTCCGTGAGGGGGAGCCTATCCGTGAGGGGGGCGTGTCCGTGAGGGGGAGGGTGTCCGTGAGGGAGCGGGTGTCCGTGAGGGAGCGTGTCCGTGAGGGAGCGTGTCCGTGAGGGGGCGTGTCCGTGAGGGGGAGGGTGTCCGTGAGGGGGAGGGTGTCCGTGAGGGGGAGCGTGTCCGTGAGGGGGCGTGTCCGTGAGGGGGAGCGTGTCCGTGAGGGGGAGGGTGTCCGTGAGGGGGAGCGTGTCCGTGAGGGGGAGGGTGTCCGTGAGGGGGAGGGTGTCTGTGAGGGGGCGTGTCCGTGAGGGGGAGGGTGTCCGTGAGGGGGAGGGTGTCCCTGAGGGGGAGGGTGTCCGTGAGGGGGAGGGTGTCCGTGAGGGGAGGGTGTCCGTGAGGGGGAGGGTGTCCGTGAGGGGGCGTGTCCGTGAGGGGGAGGGTGTCCGTGAGGGGGGCCGTTTAGCTC
Organism: Pipistrellus nathusii; assembly: GCA_963693515.1. Taxonomy (NCBI): domain Eukaryota; kingdom Metazoa; phylum Chordata; class Mammalia; order Chiroptera; family Vespertilionidae; genus Pipistrellus; species Pipistrellus nathusii. The sequence goes on from OY882862.1 coordinate 96,552,010, forward strand.
CAGAGCAGGGCATCTGTCTGGGGAGTGGGGGTCACGGGGATATGTGGGTTTAGGGGGATGGCAGGTTTGGGGGGACGGTGGTGGTGGATGTCGGGGCGGGGGGTGGACTCCGTGGACGGGTGGGCTGCTCCGTCGTGTGCTGAGTGTCCGCTCAGTCCTCCCCACAGCAGACCAGGCGGACCCTGAGTTCACAATGTTTGAGACAAAAAAATGACACTAAAGACAGCACCATGTTTCCCCTCAGGGATGTGGGCAGGGAGGAGTGTCCGTGCCGGGGTAGGGGGGTCTCCTCAGTGGGAGCTTGTGGGCGGGGAGGGGTGCCGCGGGTGGTTGGGGCTCAGTTTGTCGATAGGAAATGTCAGAGCCGACTCTTAACCCTCGTGTTTCTGTGGTGTGGGATGCAACATGGCTTTCAGTCCTGATCTTTTATTTGCATCCTCTTTTTTCCTAGGAGAGTCTAGCTAGCGTGTTACTAATTGCACCTTTTCTTAAAAGCAACTCCTGCCTGGTCAGTGTGGCTCCACGGCTGAGTGTCAACCTATGAACCAGGAGGTCAGGGTTCGATCCCAGGCACAGGCCTGGGTTTCCGGTTCGATCCCCAGTGTGTGGCGTTCAGGAGGCAGCCAATCAGTCACTCTCTCTCTCTTCACTGATGGTTCTATCCCTCTCCCCTCCTCTCTGAAATCAATTTAAAAACGTGTATTTTTTAAAACCAGGCTTTAGTCTCATTGGTCTTTATTGTCTTTGAGTCTCTGTTTCATTATTTCTACTCTGACATGTGCCCTTTCCTTCTATTAACGTGGGGTCTCATTCCCTCCTTTTTCTTAGTTCCTCTGGATATAAAATTGGGGGATTTTTTTGAGATTTTTCTTGGTTCTTTTTATTTTTTTAAATTTTTTATTGTTTAAAGTATTACATACGTCTCCTTTTCCCCCCATTGACCTCTCCCTGCCCACCAGTCTCCCTGCCCACCTGTCCCCCCTGCCCACCGGTGGCCCCCCCACATCCCCCGATCACCAGTCCCCACACCCACCTGCCCCCTCCTGCCCCACCGGACCCCCGCCCCCCGCCCACCGGTCTCCCTGCCCACCGGTGTCCCCTCACTCCCCCTGCTCACGGGTCCCCCCCCCAGTCCCCCGCCCACCTGCCCCCTCCTGCCCCACCGGACCCCCTCCCCCGCCCACCGGTCTCCCCGCCCAGTGGTCCCCCCGCCCACCTGTCCCAGGGGCTCCCGTGCACCAGACACAGAAGAACTGGCGATAAAACCCACACAAACAGCGTTCGGTCTGTCTTTGCAGGATTTTTTAGTAGACATAATCTTTCTTTTCTCCGTTTACAGCAACATTGCAAATATAGAAGTATTTCACTGTACATGGGGCCAGCCAGTGGGATGCTGGGACCCTGCCTGCCCCTCCGCCATGTCCACAGGCACACCTTCCCGGCCCGGGTCCAGCTCCAGGGCACTCGGCGCAGCACGTCCCTCTGCCGCGGTGTCCACGGGTGGCACAGAGCCCGACACGGACAGAGCATGCGCGGCCGGGCCAGGCTCCCACGTCTGTTCTGTCTTTTTAAAGAGAATTTTACTTTTAGTATTTAAAAAGAAAACAGGAAAGAGAGAGAGAGAGGAGTCAGGAAAGAATCAAAAGAGGAAATATACTGGAAAAGAAGGCCCCACCCCACCCCCCATCCCTAAGACACAGTTTTCCGAAGTCCCTTATGTGTGTGTGTGTGTGTTCTGTGTGTACACATGTGTGCAAGTACATGTGTGTTAAGTGTGTGAACTGCAGTGAGTGTGCATGTGGCCAGTGTGTGCGCACATGTGCATGTGTGTGGACAGGCCCTCCCCCCGTGAGTGTCCAGGGCAAGTCCACCCCTCCCTGCTTTCTCTGTAGGGCCCCAGCTTCACCTGCTAGCCTGTGTGTGTGATGGTGTATGTGTATGATTGTGCCTGAGTGTAGGTATGCATGTGTGACTGTGCATGTGTGTGTGTGCACGTGATTGTGTATGTGTATGATTGTGCATGTGTGTAGTTATGCATGTGTGTGACTGTGCGTGTGAGTGTGCATGTGTGTGGTGTGAGTGTGTGTGTGAGTGTGCGTGTGCGTGTGTGCTCACATGTATGGTTGTTTGCTCGAGTGTGCGTGCGTGTGTGCGGCACGCGAGGGCCCTGGGTGGAGGCGCTGCGGGTGCCCGCCCCCCCGGCCCGCTCAGGACTTGTGCTGGGCGGACACGCCCTTCCAGTAGTCCAGGATGTCGTGCAGGTCCTCGTCCTTGGCGAACTGCACCTTCCTGCGCAGCGCGTGCCCGGCCGCCACGCACTCCTCGCGGTCCCTGCGCCGCCGGCGGCTCAGGCGGAGGCGCTCCCAGATGCTGTGGGCGGCGCGGCAGGAGGCCGCGGGCTCGGGGCTGGCGGCGTAGCGCAGGTGGCGGTACTGCGGCGGCGACAGCTGCGAGTAGGCGGGGTCGCGGGGCCGTGCCCGGGTCAGCGGCTCCAGGATGGACGCCTTGCGGCCGCTAGGGCCCTCGGAGGGCAGGGGGGCCGGCGGCGAGGGCGGCTCCGCGGGGCGGGGGCCGGGGTAGGAGTGCCGGTGCTCGCTGTACGGGCGGCCCTTCTCGGCCTCGGCCCGCAGCACGGCGGCCTCGGGCGTCACGGTGAGGATGGCGTCGGCGGCCGGCGAGCTTTTCTCGATGTACTTGGCCTCGGAGGCCGCGGCCTTGTGCGCGCCGGCCGCCTCCGCGCCGAAGGCCCGGGGGCTGCGGGAGGAGCTGCTGGAGGAGGTGCTGGCGCGGGGGGCCCCGGGGGCGCCCTCCGAGCCGTGGTGGCGCTGCAGGCCGTGGCCGAAGGGGTCCTGGTACGCGGGCGACAGGAAGCCGTGCTTGCCGGCCAGCGGCTCGGCCAGCAGCACCAGCTGGGGCTCGGCCGCGGCCTCAGCCTTGAGGGCGTCGATGCAGTTGTTGATGATCTGGTTGACCTTGTCCACCTCCTTGGTGATGGTGGAGATCTCGGTGGCCGAGCCCTGCCGGGGCGGCTCCCCGGTGCGCACCTCCAGGTAGCTGCCCTTGCTGGCCTTGGGCGTCTCGCTCTCCGCCGGCTTGTACGGCTGCGCCTCGCCGGCGGCCGGGGGCACGAACGGGGGGCGGGCCGGGGGCTCGGGGCCCAGCAGCGGGCCCTGGGACAGCGGGGCCAGGCCGGGCGCCTCCGTCTCCGGCCCGTACCGAAGCTCCAGGATGGTCTTCTTGAGGCCGCCGGCCGCGGCCGCCGTCTGGTGCTTCTCCCCGCGGCGGCGCCGGCGCAGGCCGTAGTAGACGGCGCCCAGCACCAGCACCATGCCGAACAGGCAGCCCAGCACCGTCATGATGTAGTGCGTGGCCGTGGCGGGGCGGGGCCCGGGGCTGGGCGGGCTGGGCGGCGGCGGCAGGCGGAGCGTGAGGCAGGTGTGGTTGTGCAGCTGCCCCGAGCTGGCGGACACCACGCAGTAGGTGTAGTTGGTGAGCACGGCCAGGCCGGGCAGCCGCACCTCCTGCAGCGGCCGGCTCAGCCGGTACACGGTGGACGGCCGGCCGAGGTGGAAGTGCTCCAGCGTGTACACGCGCGTGAAGGGGCTGGGCAGCTGCACCATGAGCGTGGCCGAGTCCCCGGCCAGCTGCTTGACTCGGAGGAGCGGCCGCGCCTCGGCCCGGGGGGGCAGCGTGGGCAGGGCGGCCAGCGGCGTGGTGCCGTCGCCCGAGAAGCAGTCGTCGGCAGCGCAGGGCGCCTCGCTGGGCTCGGGCGGCGGGGGCGGCGGCGGGGGCGGGCCGAGGCCGGGCGCCGGGCGGGGCTCGGGCGCCGGGGGGTCCTCGGCCCCGAAGGCGCCGTCCGTGCACACGGCCTGCAGCGTGCCGAGGATGCCGCGCTGGCCGTGGCCGCGGCCCAGCAGGAAGTAGCCGGCGTAGGGGGGCGGGGCCTCGCACTGCACGCGGTCGTGGGTCTGCGTGGCGTTGGCGAAGGCGGCCAGCCAGCGCAGGAAGCCCAGCAGCTCGCAGGAGCAGAAGAAGGGGTTGCTGTAGAGCTCGCAGGCGGAGAGCCGGGCCAGGCCGGCGAAGGTGGCGCCGTGCAGCCGCTGGATGCGGTTCATGGACAGGTCGACGTTGAGCACATTGGGGCAGCCGCCGAAGGCGCCGGGCGTGACCACCTCGATGCGGTTGGCCTGCAGGTACAGGTACTCGAGCCGGCCCAGCCCGCGCAGCGCCCCCTCCGTGAGGTTGCGCAGCCGGTTGTAGCCGAGCTGCAGCACCTGCAGGTTGAGCTGCCCGGCGAAGGCGCCGTCCTCGATGTAGGCGATCTCGTTCTTGGTGAGGTTGAGGTACGTGAGGTTGCCGAAGCGTCCGAGCGCGGCCCGCGGCACAGCGTGGAGGCGGTTCTCGTTGAGGCGCAGGTCCACCACGCTGCTGTTGATGTGCTGCGGGATGGCCTCGTAGGGCGGCTGGTTCTGGCTGCAGATGGCCAGCCACACGAAGCCCTTGTCGCCCTCGATCAGCCAGCAGTCGGCGCGCGCCAGGCCGCCCGCGTGCAGCAGGGTGGCGGCCGCCAGGCACGCCCACGCCCACAGCGCAGCCCCCGGGCGCCGGGCCATGGGGATGGCTGGGGCTGGGGGGCCGCCCCGCCTGCCCAGGGGTACGGGGAGGGGCCGGGAAGCTCCCGGGAGGAGGGCGGGGAGGAGAGGGCCCGCACTCAGGCGCGTCCTGCCCTGGGCCACATGGTCACGCGCCCCTCACGGCCAGGCACCTCGCGTCGTCCGCCGGCCGTGTCCCGTGGCCACCACGGCCTCCGTCCCCATTGGCCTGGGCGTCCAGCGGGCCCTGCAGCGAGAACGGGATGAGGAGAGAGAGGTCAGGAGCCGCCGGCAGTTCTCGCCCTGGGGCCCAGCGTCCAGCCCGCTGAGCCACCCAGTCTGATGCTGGCTGAGAACAGGCTGCTCCATTCCACCCGCCCGGGACGGGCTCCTGCCCGAGGCCTGGCCAGGGCACTGCGGCCACCGGACAGCCACCCGGGACGGCGCAGGGACAGCCGGACTCTGGTACCCGCCCGCCCTCCCCGCTGAGCCCGGCCTCCGGCCACCCCTGCCCTCCCCTCCCGGTGCCGCGCGCGGGGACAGGACTGTGGACGGGGCAGGGCTGCAGGCCGCGGGGGGCTGTGGGGCCGCCCGCCCGCCCGCGCTCCCTCCGGCAGAGGAGTTGGTGGTATCTCGTTAACGTGGGTGTTTGCCAGCCTCGGGCCGGGCCAGGCGGGCGGCCAGCTGAGCGCGTCCCTGATGGCGAGTCTGCGGCGGCCGCATGGGTGACCCGGGGAACGTGGGAGGGGAAACGTGAAGAAGGACCAGACGTAAGGAGAAGGGGGGCTGGGGAGCCCCCTGGGAGGCCTCCGTGGCCGTGACCTCACCAGGACGGCCCCTCTGGGCAGCCAGGTCCCCCATGGCCTGGCTACGTCCTCTGGGGGGCTCAGGCCTCATCCCACCACACGTGCCATCCCGAGCCGACAGCCTGGCGATGCTGGGCTGTATGCCCCCCAGGCTCCTGAGGCCTCAGCTGGGGGGCTGGTGTGTGAAGGGCTGGTTTTTGGGGGACTGGTTTGTGGGGGGCTGGTGTGGGGGGGCTGGTGTGGGGGGAACTGGTGTGGAGGGGATTGGTGGGGGGGCTGGTGTGGGGGGGCTGGTGGGGGGAGGCTGGCCAGGCTGATGAGAGGCTGGCTCCTGCTCCTGCTCCAGCCTCCGGGAGGCAGTGTGTGTGTAGGGGGAGACGCAGGCCTGGAAGTGTGGCCTCAGCACGCGGATCCTAATCACCTCTAATCTCTTGCTCAAAATAACCCAAAGTCAACCTGAGGAGGATTACAGCCTACAGAGCCCTTTCACGGAGGCGGGCGGAGGGGCCTCCCGCCCCCACTCCCCGGCAGGCTGAGCGCTCTCCTGCTCCCACGCTGCACACGTGTGTCATCGCTCCACCACGGGAGCCCCGGGACGTGGAGGCAGCAGGGCCCAGTGCGGAGGCCCCGGCTCCCGGCGGGTCCCGGGCTGCCTCGCCCGCACTCTCACTTCCCGTCGCTGGTCCTCGTGGGTGGGAGGGGGCGCCGTCTGGGCGCACGCTGCGGGTGGGCGAGCTGTCTGGACGTCCCAGGGCCTCCCAGCTCCTCACCCACCAGGCCTCCCGCCTCCTCCCGGCCGCCCGTCCATCCAGGGAGGCTGGCCCGGGTCCCAGGCGGCCGTCCGCCCGCTGGCTCAGCAGGGTCCTCGCACAGGGCCCGGGCACGGGGCCCAGGGTCCGAGGTCCGGCCGGGCGGGCCCAGCGCCTGCGCCACGGCCCTCGCCCCAGGCGCGGGGGGGTCGCTGAGGGACGGCTGGGCCTGCAGTGACTGGGCTCCCCTGCCTCTGGCTGGAGGAGCAGCGCGTGGGCAGCCGACGTGGCTGCACAGGGTGACCTGTGACCCCCACACGGAGCCAGCCGAGCAGAGCCGTCTCCAGGCCCGGGGGCCGGGCATCGGAGTGACCCTCAGAAGGACACGGAGGCAGGAGAGGGGGCGGGGCCGGCACAGGAGAAAGCCAGGATGTTCCGAACCCGAGGGCCTCGGCGTCTCCGTCCACGCCCACCCAGTCAGCCGGGGTCCTGGACCTCCGGGACCCGGGGCCGGGCCCCGAGCCGTGTGCCCGGGGGGACGGGGGAGGCTCAGGTGCTGCCGGCCTCCCCTCCTCCCGGCAGCTCCGGCCGCGGAGTTAATTAGGACGAGGCTGATGTCGGTTATGCTTCCGCTGGGCGGCTTCTTAAATTAAAAACCGAAGCGCCCGTCGCTGGAGGAGACGTCGCACAGCGGCGGCAGCGCTGGCCGGACGCGGGATGTGGGGCGGGCGGCGGGCGGCCCGGGCGGGGGACCACGCGCCACCCTCCCCAGGAACACGTCACCCGCCCCGGGAGCGTCCCCCGGCGAGGGTCCCGGTGCCCGCCGGGCCGCCCCCACCCTGGCAGCAAGCAGTCCTGTCTGCGGTCTGGCCTGGGTCTCCCAGCTGTGGAGGGAGGGCGCCTGGACACGAGGCAGAGAATCCTCCTGCACCCGGACCCCTGCCAGCCTGGCCTGGAGGGAGGGGCTGACACGTGGAGGGAGGGGCTGACACGGTGGGGGGAGGGGGCTGACACGGTGGGGGGAGGGGCTTACACGGTGGGGGGAGGGGGGCTGACACGGTGGAGGGAGGGGCTGACACGGTGGGGGGAGGGGCTGACACGTGGAGGGAGGGGCTGACACGGTGGGGGGAGGGGCTGACACGTGGAGGGAGGGGCTGACACGGTGGGGGGAGGGGGCTGACACGGTGGGGGGAGGGGCTGACACGGTGGGGGGAGGGGGGCTGACACGTGGAGGGAGGGGCTGACACGGTGGGGGGAGGGGCTGACAAGTGGGGGGAGGGGCTGACACGTGGGGGGAGGGGCTGACACGGTGGAGGGAGGGGGGCTGACACGTGGAGGGAGGGGGCTGACACGGGATCTCTGGGGAGCTCCTGGGGACACGCAGACACGCTCTCCCTGCGCCCCACTCTCCCAGCCGCAGTGGCCCCGCCAACCCTGCCTCGCCAGTACACGGTGACGGGGCCAGGCCCCCTCCTGCCCTGTCACCGGTTGAAGAGTTGGCGGGGCTTTGGGCGGACGCCGTGGGCGAGTGATTGGCGCAGAGTGGAGGTCAGAGGGAGAGGCCACGCCGCACGGCGCCCTCTGGGGCAGAGGCAGTCGGGCTGCGCCGTGGGGTGAGCCGTGGGGAGCCCTGTGGCCGGGGCTCAGAGACCCTGTGGAGGACAGGCCCGGGGAGGGGCTCTCGGCGCCCAGGGCGTGGCTGTGGCGGGCGGAGCTGGGGGCTCAGGTTCCGGTGAAGGGGCAGCTCTTAGGTGTTTGTGGGATTCTCCGCACACCTCGGCTGGGTTTAATATTTTATAATCGGTGAAATATTTATCAGAGATTTCCTAAGTATTGAGACTCCCTGAATATTTTATAGTAAATTTTAAATGTTTTGAAAAGGGACGGCCCTGTGCAGCTGAGCTCCCGTCGCCGGAGGCCCAGGGCGTGCGGGAGGGGCCGGTCAGGGCGCGGGCGCGGGGCTGGGCAGAACCGCCCTCCGGCGTGTAAACGCCGCTCTGGGCCCAGCTGGGCCAGGTCCCCGTCGGGCAGGACGGCGTCCGGGTCTGTACGGAGGGCGTGTCCTCTGGTCCCGCTGTGACCTCTGCCTGAGGACCGGGCAGCGGAGCCCCGGGGGGGGGGGGGGGACAGAGGCTGGGAAGGCAGCGGGGCTGCCCCTGGGTGCCGCCACGGCCCCTGAGCACAGGCCCCGGCACAGGAGGCCCCGGCACGGCGGGGGAGGCCTCGGATCTCGGGGGCCAGGAGGAGGGGGCGTCCTGCCCAACGAGGGCCCCTCCCACCGGAGCCTTCCGACCTCACGCTGAGGAGCGGCTGGCAGAGGGGGCTCGGCGGCCGGTGCACGTAGCCTGGTGCCTGCCAGAGGCTTGGGCAGAGGCTGGACCCGCTCTCTGGTGCCGGCTCTGGCCCCTCAGTCCTTGCATCCCGTCCACAGGCTGTAAGGCACCCAGCACGCGCCAGGCACCGTGGTGGACAGGGCAGGCACACACCGAGGTGCCTGAGGCATCAGGAGAGCCCCCCAACTCCGCCTCTGCCCTCGTGCCCAGCGAGGGAGGGTGTTGTCCCTGGGTCACGGCAAGGTCGCACGGCAAGGTCACAGCAGAACCAGAGAAGGACCCCCTCCCCCCCCCCCCCCGGACCTCAGCCTCTGCCCCGCCGGTCCCCACCCACCACCGGGAGCAGCTGAGCGCATTTCGCCTGCAGACGAGCTGCCACCTGCTAACAGCGGCCCGGCTGCACGGAGCGCCTGCCCTGCTCCTCCTGGGAACCCGCGGCCGCCGGGGCTGAGCGGCCTGAGAGCTGCCGCTCTGGCCGCCGGACGGGTGTCCGTGCTGCGGCGAAGTCCTCACTCAGAGGCAAGGGCTCCCTCCGGAGGCTCAGGCCCAGGCCCCAGGGCGGTGGGGAGGGAGAGGTGCTCCCCACCAGGGCAGCTCCCAGGACGCACCTGGCACTCGAACCTGGATGCCAGCCGGTGGGGGGGCGCCCGGGAGCTGGGCCCTCTGTGGCAGCAGGAGCCGTGGCGGCTGGGAGGGAGGGACCGGCCTCAGCCAGGCCCAGACCCGGCTCCCAAACCCGGCACGTGGCCTCGGACAGCACAGGAGCAGGGTCCGGACGGCAATCGGTGCCGGAGGCAACCGGCCACGGGGCCGTCGTGGGCACAGCAGGCACGGGGGCGGGCTCGGGGCCACGGTCCCTCCTGACAGCGGGAAGGCGTGGCCACGCCGCCCTCCCCCGCCCCCGCCGCCCCCTCTGCCGAGAACAGCGAGTCCCCCCTGGGGTTCCGCCGCCCGATGGACAGGTCTCTGCCCGTGTGGCCAAATGGGTCCCGGCTGACACAGCACAATAAGCGCTGAGTAATTTGTTAGAGAGTGCTCTCCGCATAACTGCTTTCTGAGCTGCCGTTCCGCCGGGGAGGAAGTCCCGCCCGCGGGCCGGCCTGCCCGCGCCCCCGTCCACGCGCCCCCGTTTTTAATAAAGCCGGAGCAGGCCGGCCCGCCCTCCCGGGGCCCCGCCGCCAACCGGAGTTTAATAACATTGTTTTCTTCCCAGCGAGGTTATTTTTATGATTATGAGTTCTATTTATGGCGAGGGAGGCTGGTTTTCCGTTTGTAGCGTGCCATAAAACTTCCCTTTTAAATAAATACGTTTAAGTTTTTTAAAAGTGAATTTGGAGGAGAGTGGGAAGAACGCAGAGGGAGGGGGGCGGCGGGCGGCTATGGCCCAGCCCCTACGTCAGCTGCCTGCGCCCTGGGCGAGGGGAGCGGCCGGCCGGTCAGGGGAGGGCTGCTCCACCCACGCCCGCTGGGGGCTGTCCGTCAGCCCGGGGTGGGCCCGGGGACTGAGGCGTCCCGGGGGCGGGCGGCGGGAGGCGCTGCGGGCAGAGCCGGGAGCTCGCCTGGTAACCGAGCCGCTAACTCAAAGCCGGCTCCTGCCAGTCCTCCCGGAGAGGCCCGACTTCAAAGCCGGCCTCCGGGCGCGGCGTGACCTTTTCCTAATTAGCTCGGCTGCTGGCTTGGCAGCCGCCAGCGGCTCTGCGGACAGGGCGCCCGCTCCAGCCACCGCTGTCCCCCCGGCGGGCAGACCTCTGCTCCGAGCCGGGCGCCTGCGGAGGCCGGGGAAGGAACCCGAGGCAGGAGGAGAGGGCCGGGCTCAGCTCCACAGCTCCAGGCCCCTCCCGGCCTCGGTGCCGTGGGTGTGCCCACATGGGGGTGCCCGAGGTGGGGGCGCACAGGCCCGGCGGCTCTGTCCCTGGTGCTAAAGGCAGCGCCGGCCAGGCCCGAGCCTGCCCCAGGCCACCCGGGATCACAGACCACGGGCAGGCTCCTCGGACTCTTGGTCACACTCGGTGAGAACAGCGTCCAGGGCCCAGCCCCGCGGCTCCTGGGTGAGCATCGACCTCTGCACCGGGAGGTCAGGGTTCGATTCCCGGTCGGGGCACAGGCCCGGACTGCAGGCTCCATCCCCCATAGGGGGTGTGCAGGAGGCAGCGGCTCAGTGATTCTCTCAGCGTTGATGTTTCTCTCTTGCCCTCTCTCTTCCTCTCTGAAATCCGTAAAAAAAAAAAAAAAAAAAAAAAAAAAGTGTATTTTTTAAAGAGCACGTTCTCGGGACAAGGTCCCAGGACCCGGAACGGGGAGAGGGAGGAGCGGGGGGGGGGGGGGGGGGGGGGAGGTAGAGAAGGGGAGAGGCAGGAAGGGAAGGAGACAGTTCAAGGTGCTGAACGGGTCTCGGGAGCACCAGCCTCGCTCCTGAGAAGACAGGAGACAGGGAGCCTCCATCTGCCCCGCCACCTGCCCTCCCAGCTGGGCGCGGAGACACCACCCACAGTCCCCAGGCTCTCCGTGTCTGCCGCCCCGGTGAGGAGGGAGGGAGCAGGCAGCCCGGCTGGGGAGGGAGGGGAGGTGCGGGCTCCTGGGGGTCAGGGCTCAGGGCTGAGGCCTGCGGGTGCAGGATCCTGGGCTGGGGAGGTGGGACCTCGGGGGAAGGGGAGGAAGCTGAGGGGATGTCTGCGGGGTGCCTACGTCAGGCTTAGGAGGGGCACCCTGTATGCTGAGCGCCTACTGTATGCCCGGAATTCCCACCCCCACCCCACCGAGCGCTCGCCTTGGGCGAGTCACCTCACTTCACAGGTGAAAGCCGGGAGTGGGGGTCAGGCGCGGAGCGGGGACCTGACACCGTCTCCCTGGAGGCAGGAGGACTCGGGAGAGGGGGTCCCGGGCACACGGGGGGAGGGCACCGGGCGTCACCGGAGTTCCCGCCAAAGCCCACTCCTCACTCAAGACAGGGCCTGTGTCAGCACCCCGAGCCCGCCGGCCGGCCCTAACTGTCCGTGCTCCACGCGGCCACAACCCCCGCGCGGCTCCGTGTGAGCCCTGAGCACAGCCAGAGCGATGCCCACCCACACCGCCCTCCCCACACCAACCCGCCCAGGCCTCAGACAGGGAACTGAGGCCAGAGGGGGACGGGTGGCCGTGACGGGCCAGGACCCAGCCCCTGCTTCCTGAGGATGTCAGCGGAAGGTCCTCACTCCGCCCTCTCTCTAGACTTGGAGCACCTAGACGGGGTCTCCAGCACCGCCGAGCAGGGCCCCCCCCCCCCCGCCCCCAGCAGCGCTGGATGGAACAGCGAAGGAGTGACCATGGCCTGGCCGCCCGGCCTGCCCGCCTCTGCCCGCTGGTGCCCACTGCCCGGCTCGAGCCCGTCCTCGGCGTGGCTGCTTCTGCCCTCTGCCCTCTGCCCTCTGCCCTCTGCCATGTCCCCACGGCGGCCTCCCTCCCGGCCACTTCCGAGTGTCACTCAGCCACGGAGACATTCGGGGAGCAGCTGACCCAGCAGAGAAAGGCGGGTCCTGAAGGGGGGTCCCCACCAACCCCAGGCCGCCCGACAGCCCGGCAGAGCCTCGGCGCCGTGGCCACTGTAAATGAACCCAAGCCATAGGACCCCTTCGCAGGCGAAGACGGCAGGCGAGCCATCCACTGTGGCTCCCACACCCTGTCCCTCACCAACAGCGCCTCCTGGGAGAACGCCTGACAGGCCCGAGCAGGCCGCCCCTCCTCAGACCCTCCAGCTGCCCGTCACCCCGAGGCAGGGGCCTCCCCTCTGACCGGAAGCCCATCTCCGAGGGCCTGGGCTCCGCAGACGGGAGCTGCCCAGGCCTGTCCCAGGACCCGGCAGGCCGGCCGGTGCGGAGCCGCCGAGCCAGACGCTTACCTGGGCCGGGGCCTCAGGGGCAGGCGGGGCTTCCTCTCCGGGTCAGGGGCGGCTCTCCTTCCCGGCACCGAGGGTGAGCCGAGGCCTCAGAGTGGCCGGAGGGCCCGTGCGGGTCCTGCAGAGGGACGGGGAGTGAGCGGGCTGCGGCGGGCAGCCTGCAGCCTCGGCACCGGGCACCCGTCCTGGTGCAGACCGGCTGTGGCCAGGGCTGAGGGGGGCCGGGAGCACCCACACGTGCACCCGTATCCCTCAGCCTGAGCCCCGTGCCATCAGCCAGAACCCCCTCCCTGACGGGCTCTCTCCACCAGCAGCCTCCCCCATGTCTCTGCTCGGCTCCGGAGCCAGCCATCCGGGCCACTCCGGACGGGAGCGGTGACCTGGCCAGGCCCAGGCTCCCAGGTCCTGGTTCCCGCAGCCGCTGGCAGCCCAGCCCAGCTCTGACCCTCACTCCTCATCGCCCCACCCCATTGGCACACGGGGAAACTGAGGCGTGGAGGGGAGCCCTCCTCCCGCTCAGAGCCAGGGCCGGGGAGGGGGTGCCAGGAGGCAGGGGGGGTGTCTTTGGGACGAGGGGGATTCTGGGAGTGAGGTTCACCTTGAGCCCCTGCAGGTCAGCGGTGACCCTCAGGAGGACCTGGGCAGGAGCCTGTGTCCCCTGCTCAGTCTGCCTGTTCCTCCCCCCCAGACGCCGCCCCCACCTCCCGGGCTGGGAGAGGGACATGAAAGGGAGGAGGAACCTGCCTGGTGAGGAGTGTGTGAGAGTGTGTATGAGTGGGAGTGAATGTGAGTGTGAGTGTGTACGAGAGCGTAAGTGAATGTATGTGTATATGTGTGAGAGTGACAGTATGTGTGTGAATATGTGAGTGTGTGTGTGAGTGTGTGTGAGTGTGAGAGTGTGTATGTTGTGTGTGTGTAAGTGAATGTGTGTATAAGAGTGTGAGTGTGTGTGTGTGTGTGTGAGTGTGTATGTTGTATGTAAGTGAATGTGTGTATAAGAGTGTGAGTGTATGAGTGTGTGTGTGTGTGTGAGTGTATGAGTGTGTGTGTGTGTGTGTGTGTGAGAGAGTGTGTATGTGTACGCAAGGCACACGCAAATAGATGAGTGAGTGGCATGTAATTACCTAAAATTGTTGGTTAGAAGCGGATGTAAATACCCAAAAAATACGGGGAAGTGGGGGGAATGTTCATCAATTAGAGCTAATTACTTAACAGCTAATTGAAATAATAATGGTCTGTATTTGAATATGCAAATGAGGCTGAACCCTCCCGGAAAAGGTAACTGGAATAAAAATTGAGAGGATGTGGGGACTCAGAACTTCCAGGCTGGGACCCAGCTCCAGGGGTGCTGCGCCCCTCCCTACCCCAGGCCTTTGCCCACACTGGGGGCTCCCCCAATGCCCTCCCCCGGCTCTGCCCCAGCGCCACCTGCTCTGCTCTCCTGGGTCCTGGTGCCCAACAGCCCAGCTCCTCTCCGACCCCTAGCAAAGGCAGCAGGGGGGGCCCCCACATGGGATCAAAAGCGAGGCCGCCCCTGGGGGCGCCGTGGTCCCTCCCTGATGGCCAATGGGCTCTGCATCCTCCCCCCACACTGTGCACCTCCCCGCTCACCCCAACGGCGTCACCTGCAGATGCACAGACCCTGGTCCAAGGGCCCTGCCAGGCCTGTGTGCCTGCGCCCACTCCCACCTGCTCTGTCCCCAACCAGCCCGGGGCGGGGGGGGGGGGGGCACAGGGGGTGGGGCTGGCGCTGGGCTCCTGGGGGAGTGGGGCGCACGCGATGCCTCTGGAATGGGGTGAAGCTGGTGGGACTCCAGGAGCCCCGCCGATGCCCCCGGGGTGGCCTTAATAAGCCCTGGAATGCTGTGCCTCAGTTTACCCTGTCAAAATGCCGTGACAGTGACTGCCTCTCGGGGGTCACAGCCCGGCTTGTCTGAACCCACAGGCCTGGGAGCCCTGAAGTCCTCAGAGGCCCCCTGGGCAGGAGTGGCCACAACACCCCACCCTGGCAGTGCAACGCAGTGATATTCGGGGTCCATCTGGGCCCCCAAAGACCCTCCCGGGGTCCACATCTCCACCTGCAGGTGGGAACACGCCTGGGGTTCCACAGGTGAGAACTGAGCCCAAACCCATCGATGGGACTGTCAAGGCACCAGTCAGCCCAGGAGCGTGGCTCCCGGGATGCAGATGGGTAAACTGAGGCTGCAAGAGGCAGTGGGCAGACGGTGAGGCCCCCTTAGGCCCCGTGGGTGGCTGGGTGAGCCCTGCACCCCGCCCTCCAGTGCCCCTCGGGCGACGAGGAAGCCAGGGGAGCAAAGCCCAGCCTTGAGAGGCGTGGGGGGGGGGGGCACAGGCTGGGGGGAGGTGCACCCCAAGCCGCCCTCCTCCTCCTCCTCCTCCTCCTCCTCCTCCTCCTCACCCCCCCCACCAGACAGCCCAGTGAGAGGGTGGAAAATGAGGCCCAAACTTGACATTTGCATTTCAAACACTCATATCAGCACAACAGATAACAGTAATTATGCCATTTGCATATTTTGTGTGATGGCTGTTTAGCCCGAGGGAGGGGGCGCCTGCTGACGCAGCAGCCTCTCCCCACAGCTGCTCCTGCCCCCCCATCCGCCCCCCAGCCCCCCAGCCAGGAGGCCCGGAGCCGGAGCCGGGAGATGGGCGCCCTCCCCCGCCAGGAGCTAGGCAGGCCTGACGGGAACCGGGAACCCCGTCTGTGAAAAGGAGGGGGGTGCTGGCGCTCTGGGGCCCTGCAGGTGCACCCCGCATTACCTGCCACCCTCAGGCCCGGCCCTGCCTCCCCCTCCCCGGCGTGTGGCCCCCCCTCAGCATTCGCAGGCCTCACTGCCGGCCCAGACCACTGCCTGGCACCCGGGGGC
Organism: Pipistrellus nathusii; assembly: GCA_963693515.1. Taxonomy (NCBI): domain Eukaryota; kingdom Metazoa; phylum Chordata; class Mammalia; order Chiroptera; family Vespertilionidae; genus Pipistrellus; species Pipistrellus nathusii. The sequence continues at coordinate 96,567,246 of OY882862.1, forward strand.
CCTTCTCACCATCCCCTGTTCTCCCTTCCCTCCCTCCCTCCCCTCCGCTCCCCACCCAGGGCCCCACAGGAAAAGCCCTCAGACAGACGGACAGACGGATGGACGGCCGCTCCCTTTTCCCGAGCTGCAGGCGCCGTCACTAAACACCCTGCGGTTCCCCGGAGCCGCCCGGGGCGCCCGGCACCGTCAGGAGAAACTGAGGCTCCAGCTGGGACAGCCCTTCCCCAAGGTCACAGCTGGGATCTGTCCGGTCGGCCGGGCTACGCCCACCGCACAGGCTCCTCCCGGTGAGGGCACTCAGGACGGGAGCCGGAGCACCCGCTTCGGACGGAGAGGACACGGCCGACCCCGGGCCGGCACGGCTGCGCTGCTGCCGCCGCCTGGGCTCCGGGTGTGAAGTCAGCAGAGGCTCCGCCTGGACGGCCGTGCTCATTAGGCCCCACCATCCCCGCGGGCTGCACACGCCCCCCACTGCCCCCACAGCCGGAGGGACGGGGGTCGGGCTGGGGCGCGGGGGCAGAAGCCCAGGCGGTCCCTCCCCCGGAAACCTGAGCAGCAATGAACTCCTTCCACCGCAGCGAGTCCAGGCGGAGCTCCCGCTGCCGGAGAAATATTAGCCCTGAAACAGAATCCAATTCCGATCGGCCTCAGGAGGCGGCTCCCCGAGGCCCAGGAGGCCAGCAGATCGGGGAGAGGAGGAGAGGCAGGGCCGCCGTGGAAACGAGGGAAAGGAACGTAAAAAGTGACAAAACGAAGAGGTGGGCAACGCCAGGGGGTGGCGGCCAGTGTGACAGCGGAGACACTGGTCTCACCGCGCGGACCCCGAGGGACCCCACGGCAGGGCCACCCGAGGGGTGCAGACGCCGCGGAGGAGCAGCGGGCGGGGACCGATGCCCGGTGATGGCCGCCCCTCAGGCTCGCCAGCTAAACCACCGTCTGAGACCACCACCCGCCGTCACCCCAGCCTTCCCTGGACAAGCCCTTCCCGGAGGGCAGCGAGGGCGAGGGGGCCGGCCACAGTCCCCGAGCAGCCAGGGCCTGAGCGCCCGGTCACGGGCAAACGGGCAGAGGCTGGTCGCGTGAACCGTGTGGCCAGCCCTCCCCACGCAGCCGGCGGACACACGGGACTCCGACAGCCTGGGCCGCAAGGCGACCGTGAGGGCCGGGCCTTCCGCCGGCAGCCCTGGGGGACCCCGGGGACACAGCCGCCCGGCGGGCGAGGGGGCCGGGAGCCGGACGCGGCTCCGGAGGCCCCGCCTCCACGTGCAGAAAGGTGGTGCATTCACTCCCGGGGCCCCCACACCTGGGCAGTGGGTGTCGGGTGTTGGGGCTCCTCCGTGGAGGTGGTTCCGTCTCGGGGCAGGGGGGGGGCGCTCCAGGTCCAGCACACGCCTGTGGGCCACGGAGGAGCCAGGAATCCCCTCCCGGCCGCGCCCACCAGCTCCTCCTCGCAGGCCCTTGGTGAGGGCACCCGGTTGCCATGGGAACCCTGCCAGCTGAGCGCTGACTTCGCGGGCGGGCGGGCAGCAGAGGGAGAAGCTGCTGGGCCTGCCTGGCCCACAGCAAAGGTCTCCGGGCACCAGGCAGAGGGCAGAGGGGGCAGGGAAGCCGCCGTACAGGAGGCAGAGCGGGTGGCGGGGAGGGCACCCTCGGCCCTACGGGGAACGCACGGGGAGGGGGCGGGGCCTGCGTCTGCCCAGGGCTGGCGGGAAACCTCAGTTTCCCTCCTGAGGAAGCGGGTGGAGAGCACAGACGGGGGAGGGGGGCAGCCCACACCGGCTCATTGGGCCCCCGGGCTGACCCCACCCAATGCCTCCCCTCCTGCTGCTCGGGGGGGGGGGGGGGGTGGCGGACCTGCACACCTTCCACTGCCGGCCACGCCAGGAGCCCGTAACGCAGGCCAGCCCATCAGCACCAGGGCAGTCCTCCAGACCCTGCTCTGCGCTTGGCGTTGCCATGGGGACGAGGGGGTGAGTGGGTCACACCTGTCTGTGTTCACACAGGCTGCAGCACCACCAAGTATGCACACACGGTGTGTACTCAGGTCTACAGGTGTGCCCACGTCCAGCGCCCATGCCCATGTGTGCACGCTTACACATGCAACTGCCGATCCACACACGTGCACATGCAGCTGCCAGTCCACACACGTGTGCACGCTTGTACACAGTTGTTTATATGCACGCGTGTGCATGCTTGCACGCACAGCTGCTGGCCCACATACTTGTGCACACAGCTGCAGGCCTACACACGTGTGCGCACAGGCTGCGTGCAAGCACACGTCCATCAGGGGCGCACGTGGCCCAGCCAGGCCTCACGCAGGCCTGACCACCACCTTTCACTTTCTCGCCTTCAACTTAACCCACAGCCTGGAGGAAGGGAGTCAGGCCCTTTGCACAACCTCCAAGGGAAGAAGCAGATTCCGTCGCTGAGCCCCAGGAAGGTCCAGAGCTGGGGTGAGGGGGTGCCAGGGGGCTTCACTCGCCAGCGAGCAGCCGCCGGCCTGGGCCTCCATGTGTGCAGCTCCAGCCCCGCACAGAGCCCGGGAGGGGGGGGGGTGTGCTCTGAGAGCCGGGGCTCGGCCGGGAGGGCGGCACCTGCTGTCCAGGCCCCAGTGGCCGCTGGGGGCTGGGAGAGAGGTGCCAGCAGCCCTGCCCCTCACAGCCGGCTTCGCCCCTGGGCACAGCCACAGGTGCGGGGAAACCGAGGCCGGGTCAGGGCGGCCGGAAGGGAGTGACCAGGCGGGAGCAGTGGGGGCGGCGGAGCCTGGCATCTGCCTGCGGCCGGTGGCACTGCAGCTCGGCGGGCGACGGCGCGGGTCCGAGTGCAGAATCGCCTTCAGGACTCCGGCTGCCGCACCCGGGCTCTCCAGTTTGAGGCGCCAGCCGCACGGAGGCTAATGAGCCGTGAAGGTCCATTTGTCAAAGTTAAACGTCTCCCAGGCTCCAGCGGCCTCGGACACAGCCTGGAGCCCTCCCAGCACTGCCCGGCGAGGGGCACACAGCAGGCGCTCAGTAAGGCTGCGGGCAGCTTGTGGAGCCGCAGAGGGAGACCCCGGCTCCGCGGCCGGCCCCTGGGGGAGACCCCGCCGCTGGGGTGGGCAGTCATGAACCCGGACTCAGACAGACGGTCCGCCCCGCGCCCCTCCTCCCAGGCTCCTCGCAAGCTGCTCGTCTGGGCCCTCGGGGCAGCCTCTGCCGTCTGGGCCCTCCGTCTCCTGAGCTGCGGCTTCCTCACTCATTTCTTCCAACACCCGCCATGCCCGCACTGTCTGCTCCCCACGGCTGTGGCGCGTCCGCCTCATCCGTCCGTCCATCATCCAGCCCACCAGTGACAGGCTGCCTCCTGCACGCCCCCTACTGGTCCTCAACCCAGACATGTCCCCTTGGCTGGAATTGAACCTGGGACCCTTCAGTCTGCAGGCCTGTTCTATCCACTGAGCCACACCAGCCAGGGCCATTCTGTGGTTTTTCCTGTGGAAACCGCAGCTCACAGCGCGCATCTCCGGGAAGCCCAGGCGCCGGCCGCCTCTGCGCCCGGGGCAGCGTGAGGCCAGGAGACTGTCACGCGCGCCGGGGGAGGCGTCCCCGCCCCCGCCCGCAGGGACGTGATCGCCCTTGGGAGCCCTCCGGGGCCGCAGCGTCGCCGGGGACGCACGGTGATGAAGCCCCAAGGTCACGGGGAACAAGACCGAGGCACAAACTCATTCTCATTCCGGTGGCCCAGCGACGATCTGGAAACGGGATTAGGAAAATAACGCCGCTCACCACGGCGTCCAAACACCACCAAACAAAAGCCCAGCTCGAGGAAATCACTCAGCCCGGCCGGCGGGGCTCGGGGCTGAGCATCGACCCAGGAACCAGGAGGTCACAGTCAGATTCCCGGTCAGGGCACAGGCCCGGGGTGCAGGCTCCACCCCCAGGGTGGGGCGTGCAGGAGGCAGCCGATCCGTGACTCTCTCTCATCAGCGATGTTTCTCGCTCCCCCTCTCCCTTCCTCTCTCTCTAAAGATAAGAAGAGAAACATATTTAAAAAAATAAAGAACAGGCACGTCCGTCAGTGGAATAGAGCTGAGTTTAGAAACAAACCCTTAACATTTCTAGTCCCCAGAAAGCTTAATGCAGAAAAAAATCTTCTACGGCCATACCACCCTGAACGCGCCCGATCTCGTCTGATCTCGGAAGCTAAGCAGGGTCGGGCCTGGTTAGTACTTGGATGGGAGAAAACAATCGTCTTTAAAAAAAAAAATGGTGCGGGACCCTGACTGGTGTTGCTCAGTGGTTAGAGCGCCAGCCTTCGGACTGAGAGGTCCCAGGTTTGATTCGGGTCAAGGGCACATGCAGGGGTTGCAGGTTTGATCCCCAGTGGGAGGCATGCAGGACGCAGCTGCTCAGTGATTCCCTCTCATCATGGATGTTTCCCTCTCTCCCTTCTCTGAAATCAATAGAAATAGACAAATTTCTAAAATGTACAAGGACAGATATGCACAAGGACTCAGACCCTCACACACCATCCAGGAACATTAAAAATGCACAACAGAACTGAACACAAGAACTAAGGCAACAAGAACCCTAACTGGAAAGACAGAGGGAAACTCTGTCTTCTTGGTTTAGGACAGAATTCTTTAAAAAAAATATATATATATATACATATATATATTATTGATTTTTTTACAAGAGGAAGGGAAAAAGATAGTTAGAAACACTGATGAGAGAGAAACATCGATCAGCTGCCTCCTGCACACTCCCCACTGGGGATGTGCCCGCAACCAAGGTACATGCCCTTGACCGGAATCGAACCCGGGACCCCTTAGTCCGCAAGTCGACGTTCTACCCACTGAGCCAAACCGATTTTGTCTAGGACAGAATTCTTGCACACCAACAATACGAGCCATAAGAGGAACAATAGATATAAACAAACTTGTGTTCTAACAGACACCTTTAATAAAAAATAAAAAAAATGAGTGACACACTATAGACTGGGATAAGCTACTTGCAAATCATATTTCCGATAAAAGATCTGTATCCAGAACGTGTAAAGAACTCTCACAATAATTCTGAATAGTATTAAAACTCAATAATGAGATTTCCCTAAACCATTAAAATGGGCAACGGAGTTGAATAGACGTTTTATCAGAGAAGAAATGGGACTGTCTAATGAGCACATGAAACCGTGCCCAGCCCCGTGGGTCAGGAGGAAAATGCCGGTGAGACCCGGCGCGGCCCCACGGCCACCACCTGCCGACCGAGAACAGGCAGGGGCGTCCCCACGGACCCTGTGCCGCCCACCGAGGGCACGGGAACCCCACGCCACCCTGGAGCCCTGCTTGGCCGCCGGTTAAAAAGTCAAACCACCACCGGTGGTTCCCGCCAGACCTGTCAGCCACACGCATCACAGCACCCTCAGCTTCCTGATCTGTGAAATGGGCCACACGACCAAACCTGCTTTTGCCACTGAACAGGCGTGCTATGGGGTTCTGGGTTCTGGGGGTCCTCGGCAGACAGACTGTGGCGGGGGGTGGGGGGGGCGGGGAGCAGGCAGGAGTCCCCTGCACGGCCCGAGAAGGGAACAGGTCCCAGCCTCTCCCTGGCCGGCAGCCCGAACCCTCCACCTCCCCCAGGCCCCTCAGGGCACGGCGTGACCCTGGGCCCAGGCCCCAGGCTCTGTGAGGTGTGGGCCGGGGGGAAGTTGGGTGGAGCTCGTGGGGTCTGTCCCACCTGCAGGGGCTACCTCAGGGGCATAAGCCCGCCCCCCAAAGAAGCATGAAGCAAGGTCAGTGCTAGGTCAGCGTGCTGGGGACACACCGGATATGTGTGGGCATGTGCCCGCGTGTGGAGACACACCCGGGGGTGTGTCTTAAAGGGGCTGGGCACAGTTGTGCCCACGTGAACTCGGTGCTTGTAGGTGTGCCTGAGAGATGAGAGTGTGGACATGTGCTGTTCCCCCTGAGGCCACACTGCGCCTGAGAGTGCATGCCTGTGTGTGCATGTGCGCCTATAGGTGTGTGTGTGCACGTGCGCCTATAGGTGTGTGTGTGCGTGCACGCCTGCAGGTGTGTGCCTGTGTGTGCATGTGCGCCTATAGGTGTGTGTGTGCCTGTGTGTGCACGTGCGCCTATAGGTGTGTGTGCGCGTGCACGCCTGCAGGTGTGTGCCTGTGTGTGCATGTGCGCCTATAGGTGTGTGTGTGCCTGTGTGTGCACGTGCGCCTATAGGTGTGTGTGTGCGTGCACGCCTGCAGGTGTGTGCCTGTGTGTGCATGTGCGCCTATAGGTGTGTGTGCCTGTGTGTGCACGTGCGCCTATAGGTGTGTGTGTGCGTGCACGCCTGCAGGTGTGTGTGTGTGCATGTGTGCCTATAGGTGTGTGTGTGTGCGTGCACGCCTGCAGGTGTGTGTGTGTGCATGTGTGCCTATAGGTGTGTGTGTGTGCGTGCACGCCTGCAGGTGTGTGTGTGTGTGCATGTGCGCCTATAGGTGTGTGTGTGTGTGCATGTGCGCGCCTATAGGTGTGTGCGTGTGTGTGTGCGTGCACGCCTGCAGGTGTGTGCCTGTGTGTGCATGTGCGCCTATAGGTGTGTGCGTGTGTGTGTGCGTACGTGCACGCCTGCAGCTGTGTGCCTGTGTGTGCATGTGCGCCTATAGGTGTGTGCGCGTGTGTGTGCGTGCACGTCTGCAGGTGTGTGCCTGTGTGTGCATGTGCGCCTATAGGTGTGTGTGTGCGTGCACGCCTGCAGGTGTGTGTGTGTGCATGTGTGCCTATAGGTGTGTGCATGTGTGTGCACGCCTGCAGGTGTGTGCCTGTGCACCTATAGGTGTGTGTGTGTGTGCATGTGCGTGCCTATAGGTGTGTGTGTGTGTGTGTGTGTGTGTGCGCGCGCATGCCTGCAGGTGTGTGCCTGTGTGCCGGCAAGTGTGCATGCCTGTGTGTACATGTGCGCCTATAGGTGTGTGTGTGTGCGCGAGTGCGTGTGCGCACGCCTGCAGGTGTGTGCCTGTGCGTATCTATAGGTGTGTGTGTGTGTGCATGTGTGTCTGCATGTGTGTGCACGTGTGTGCTGCAGGTGTGGGTGTGGCAGCCGCTCGTCCTGGAGTGTCAGTGCAGCCGGGACATGGCCATTTCCGGTCCACCTCAGTGGTCGAGCGGGAGTGACAGGTCTCTGGGGAGCTGTTTTTCTAAAAAGCCGTCTGCCCCTCAGATGTGGCCTGTGCTTGCTCTGTGGGGGCCGCCTGCCGAGGAGCCAGAATGAGCCGACGCCTGTGAGGCAGCAGAGTCCCGAGGCCTGAGTCTCTCCCCCCCCTCACCCCCAATCCCCCCCCCAGACCCGCGGGCGGCAGCCCAGGCAGGGTCCCAGGAGCCCTGGGAGCTTCCACGCACCCCCATCCGCAACCTCGGGCCGCTCCACTGAATTTGCAAAACATGAAGCCGGCAAACAAGCTCATTCCACAGACCTGAGGCGCCTGAGACCAGAGCGCCCTGCATGGGGCAGGGAGCTCCGGCTGCAGCCGCTGCCGGCTGAGACAGGCAGTGCCCCCAGGTGTGGGCACGCACACGCATGCAGGCGTGTAATGCAGGCACACCCACTGCACACGACTACACACAGTCCCACGCGAATGAAGCCCTGAGCTGGGCTGCTCCGGAGGAACCCTCACTGGCCGGTGTTTGAAGCGACGACCAAACAGATCCGCAGCCTCTGCCTCTGCCTCTGCCTCTGCCTCTGCCTCTGCCTCTGCCTCTGCCTCTGCCTCATTTCGGCGTCAGAGCCCTTCCCGTTCCCAGTCCCTCCCAGCCGCCGGCCGCTCCCACTCTGGCCCCTAAACACCCCACCCCCTCAGCACAGGAACCTCCGGGCTGTGCACCCACCTCGCCCTCAGCCGCTCAGGCTCCCAGGGGTTCCCAAGGCAGAGACGGCGTGGGCTCCGGGCAGCCACCGCCGCCCTCACGCCCGGCCCTGTGCCCTCACCCGGACGTGCCACCAGCTCTGTCACTGCTCGCTGCCCGCTCCTGCCCGGGCCTCAGTTTCCCCATCTGCTCAATGGGGGGGTGGGTTGGGGCCTCTCCGAGGCAACAGACGGTACTCACTGCCCTGGGGCTGCTGGACAGTCCCCTAGGCTGTCCCGCCTCTCGGGACACCTCTCCCTGCGCCCAGCCGTGCGTGGGGTCTGAGCGTGACGTGCGTGACGGGAGGGGCCAGGCCTGGGGCCGGCGAGGAGCCGAGAGAAGCCAGGTGATGGGGGCAGCACACTCTGCTGGCCGCTGCCCCCCACCCCCGCCGCTACCCCAGGCCTGTGCTGTGCTGGGGGGCGGGCGCTGAAGGAGCTGGGGGCTCCTCGGGGAGGGGAACCCCGAGGGCGAGGGGCCTTAAATCCCGAGGAGCTGCGGCTGGGGGGGGGGGGCAGGGAGGGAGCCATGCTGAGTCAGACTCAGTCCCTGCCCTGGGGCTGCCGGGTGCAGACACGGGGCTGGGCCCCAGAACTGTTCCACACTCTGCCCCCCTCCCCACCCGGCTCCAGCTCTGCCTCCTGTCCAGTGACCCTGGGCTGCTGGACACTCTGGAAGGCCAGCTTGTCCAGTGGGGAGTGGAGGACACAACCATGTCTGAGGCACCGCCGTCTCCCAGCTCCACCCTGGACACAGGCTCCACCACTGTCAGGGCCTCGTCCCCAGGCTCAGCAGAGCGCACAGTAGGCCCTCAGTGTTTGCTGCATGAACCGGCCGGGCCCCTTCCAGCTCGAATGGCCCAAGGGCCCTGTCCCTGCCCGGGTGGCTGCTGAGCCCCGGAGGTCTCCAAGCCCCTCTCCTCTGCCCGGCCGGCAGCGCCCGGTCTCAACCACTGGGGGAGAGCAGTCCCGCCAGGAGCTAGTGCCCGACAGCCCCCCTTGCTACCCCCAGGGCCGCCGTCGGGCAGAGGTGCGGGGGGTGGGACACACACACACACACACACACACACACACAGAGGGAGGCAGGGCCTGAACCCACAGCCGGAGCGCTGGGCCCCTGCCATCCCCACTCCATGGCACCCTCAGACAAGCTCCCGCCCTTGGCCTCAGTCTCCCCATCTGCACAGTCACGGCTCCTGTTTCGGGCGTGGGCACCACGGGGGCCCCTGAGCTGCTGGAGAAATGAGAAAGGAGCAGAGGAGGGTGCTGGGGGGGGGGGCACAGCATCCACGTGCATGCTCGGGGCCACTGCCGCTGCAGGTTCGCGCCCAGAAACCACAGCCCCAGCCCCCGGCGCTGGCCGTCCACCTCCTGCCGTCACTCAGCGTTTCTCCCGCCTCCCACTCCACCACCCACAGGCGCTGCCCACTCCCCACCGGTGCTGCCTGCTCCCCGAGATAGAGGAACCCCAGTCCACGCACCTCTGCGTCCACACCCCTGGGAGTCCTCCGCCGATGGGGGCTGCGGGCTCTGAGCCAGGGTCTGAGGGGCAGTCTCCTGTTTAGAAAGCCCCGGAACCTAGAGCCGGTGCCAGTGCGTGCTTGTGTGTGCTTTGTGTGTGTGAACGTGTGCATGCCTGTTCATGTGAGTGTGTGCACGTGTGCGTGTGCACGTGCTGGGGGGGCACGACTGGGGACCCAGGCTGACATCCCATTTCACCCACTGACCGGGTCCCGGTCATAGTTCTGGCCCCACTGGCTCTCCTCCCTCCGAGCAGGGGACACGGACAGGGACCTCTGGGGCCAAAGGCTCGGCCCCTAAGAATCTGAGGGGGGTGGTGGGGTCCCGGCTATGGCCCAGGCTCTCCTGGGGCCCAGCCACCTGTTTCTTTGGGGGGAACAGGGGGGTCCTGCTGCCTCAGGCACATGGACGAATCGCTGAGTTTTCCAGGTCCTGCAGGGGTAAGGGGGGTGCTGTCCCCCCCTGCCAGGCCCTGCCCCCACACCTCTCCCTTCCCCACACGCCTCCCCCTGCCCTCCCGGGCTCCCAGGCTTTAGATGAGGTGCGTGCTGCTCCGAGTCCGAGTCCAGCTGCCTGCCCCAGGCTGCCTACTGTGTCCCCCCAAACCGCACGTCCAGGGTGACCCAGGGTCCTGACGCCACTCGCTGCCTCCGGAGAGATGGTGTCCCCATCCCCCCCACCTCTGGGTGTGTCTCCTCTCCTGTAAAGGGGGACACAAACCTGGATTGGGGGGCTGTGCAATGTCCCCCAATACTACAGAATTGAGAGAAAGCTGCAAGGACCCTGAGCAGTGGAGGCCAGAATTGTAGGACCCTGAGCAGTGGAGGCCAGGCTGCCGGAGAGGAGCCGGCAGAGGGGGAGCCCTGAGGGGGGGACTCTAAGGAGGGGCTGCCCTTTCTACTCCCCGACTCTGCACCTTCCTAAGCCCCCCCATTCTGGGGTCTGGACCCTGAGGGGCCCTCAGCCCAAGGCAGGGAGGGGGAGGGCTCCCACCTGAGGCTCGGGGTCTGCAAACCCGCGAGGGCGATTGGGCAGGTCCCTCCGCAAAGCCCAGTCCGGCACACCCCCACTTCCCGGCGGGGAGACTGAGGCTGGGGAGGTTGTCTTCCCCAAGGTCACCAGCTGGTGCCGCCCGGGGAGTCTGCTTGGGGTGAGCCTGTGGGTCTGTGTCCCAGGGGACCCCCTGCAGCCCCCCCCCCAGCAGAAAGCGGGGACCTGCGGCTTTGGGAGGTAGAGGACCCCATCTCCAGGGCAGGCTGAGGCCGGCGAGGGTTCAGGATGCAGGGAGGGTGGGCACAGGCCCTCCCCCTGTAGCTGGACGGTCCCCGGTGCCGGGTCGGAGAGGCGGCGCACAGCGTGGGGAGGGGGAGCGGGGGGTGATGGCAGGCCGCGGGGCTGGCGCTCAGGGGCCGCAGCCGGGGTCGGGCCGGGCGCAGGGCCGCGGAGGGGGCGCTGAGGGCGGAGGCAGGTGCCGCGAGGAGCGTCGGCGAGACCTGCGAGCGGCCCGGCGCCCGGGAGACCCGCCGGACCCCGCGCCGCGGCGCCAAGTTCCACAACTTTGCCCGCAGCCCCGGGAGGCAGCGCGGGGCCCGACCGGCCGGGGCTCACGAGGGCGCGGGGCGCGGGCCGCGGGGCGCGCGGGGTGCGGAGCGGCCAGAGCCTCGCGCCCCCCGGACCCGGGACCTGGACCGGGTTCGGGTCCGGGTCCAGGTTCTGGTCGGGGTCCGGGCCCGGGTCCTGGTCTGAGTCCCGGTCCGGGTCCCGGTCCCGGTCCTGATCCTGGTCCCGGTCCCGGTCCGGGTGCAGATCCTGGTTCTGGTCCCGGTCCCGGTCCTCCCTCCTTACCTGCCGCCGCGTCCTCCCGGCTCCAACTTCGCTCGGGGACTGAGCGCCTCCCGGCTGCGCCCATCGATCCGCGCGGCCCCGCCCTCGCCGCGGCCCCTCCCGCCCCCGCGCCGCCCCCGCCTCCGCCTCCCCGCGCCCCAGCCCCGCCCCGGAGCCGGACCCGGACCCGGAGCCGGAGCCGGGGCGGGAGCCTGGAGCCGGAGCCGGAGCCGGGAGCCGGGAGCCGGGAGCCGGGAGCCGGGAGCCGGAGCCGGAGCCGGGAGCGGGGAGGGGGAGGGGACGCCGGAGAGCGAGGTTCCCCACGGCCCCGCCCCCTCCGCCCGGCCGCGGGGCGGGGGGCGCGGAGTGGGGGTGGGTGGGGATGGGGCGCCGCGGCCGCAGGGGGAGGGCGGGGAGGGGAGGGAGGGAGGGCACCCACGACCCTCCACGGAAGGCGACACCCGGCGCCCTCATGCCCCGTCCCAGAAGGCGAGGACGGGGCCAGGGCACGGGGGGGGGGGGGGGGGCGGGTAGGGCCGGCCCGTCCTGCCCTCACTCACCCCAACCCCGAGGGACCTCCGGGAACCCGCTGGTCTAACCCCCAGGCCCGGCCTGCGGGCGTCCCTTCCGCACGTGACAGGCGAGGAAACTGAGTCACGAGGCCCCCACGGCCCGGGCCGCGCTGCCCTTCCCCAGCGCAGCCCAGAGGCGGCCCCGACCCCTGGGACCCCCGGGACCCCACGACGGAGCCGCCTCCCCGGCAGCGCCCTCGGCCAGCGGGTGGGCGACCGGCCGCTGTCCCCGTGCCCACCGCCTCCGTCCCGCCGCCGCCCCCTCCCCGCTTCCTGTCCCCGCCCGCTCTGCTGGCCTCGCACCCCAGCACGCTCTCCGCTCCGGCAGCTGGGCAATTCACCGAGCATACAAAAGAGTTGACTCAATTCAAAGGCAGCAAATCAAGATCAATCCTATAGTGTGTGGGGCCGAGAGGGATGGGAACCAGCAACCGCCGCACAGCCAGTCCTATGGGGCTGCCCGGGCCAGGGGTGGGCTCCTTGGAAGGGGGTGCAGAGCCATGAGGGGGTGTTGGGGCAGGAGCCAGGGTGCCCGGTGACATACAAGTTACGGGGTCAGGCGAGCACAGGCAGGAAGGCGGCTGGGCCACCAGGGCATGCAGCCCCAGCTTCCCTTCACCGGCTCCCCGCCTGACCCTGTTCCCGCAGATGAAGCCGGACAGGGGCCCGCCGTGTGGCACCAGGTGGGCACCGCAGACCTCCGAGGCCAGGCCTGGGCGCGGGGAACAGAGCCGGTGCGAGAGGGCTGCCCCCTACCCCTGCTAAGAGTCCCTCCTCCATCCTCCCGGGTCTGAGGACCGAGGACCCGCCTGCCGCCTCTGGCCTCCCGGCCCCTGCAGGGCTGCACCAAAGGGAACTTCCGCCCCAGGGCCGCCCTCCGCGGGCAAGCCTCTGCCAGAGCTGCCGGCTCCCCGACAGGCCACGCGGCCCCAGCCCCGGAAGGGAAGGAGCTGAGGGCGTGGGAGGGGCGTCTTGGGGCACCAGACTGTGTGAGGGGCCTGCCCAGCTTTAGGTCACGACCTCGCTCGCCGGCTACCCGCCCCCTCAGGAGGCTGGCCGAGGAGGAGGCCCTTGACCCGCCGGCCTCCCAGGTACCTGCCGCCCAAGGTCAAGGTCCGTGGAGGAGCGAGGAGGCCGAGTGGAGGGGCCGTGCAGGTCCCCGAGGACTCTTGGCTCTTGGAGACTCCGGGAGCCAAGAGCAGCGGTGAGGCGGGAGGGACTGGGGGCAGGACGGACGGGCACCCGGCCCCCCACACACTCCGGCAGAGACTAGTTATCTGGCGGCCGCCTTGTCCCAGCTGGGTCCCCGAGGCCAATCGCATTGGGGCCTGCGTGTAAGTCGCTAATCCAGGGATGGAGACTGTGCTCGCCAGACCCGCACTGCGCCCCACAACCCCGACCCAGAGCTGGAGGGGAGGGACCCTCACTCACCGGGGGTCTGGGGCGGTGGGGCGCCCAACGCTGGAGGCCCACGGGGTCCCAGAGCCGCCGGAGGGGGCGGGGCCGGCCGGCCCTAGGGACTGGGACCCCAAGCTGGTGGGCGCTGGGTTCAGCAGGCCCAAGAAGGGAAGGGCAAGTCTGGGTGGGGCCGTGAGGGGGAGGAACCCAGTCCCCGCCCCCACCCTCCCTGTAAGGGGGCCGCCAGGACATTGCCTGCTCCCTGCACTTGCAGCTGAAGCTACACCCCAACCCGCGCAGGAGGTTCCAGCCCTCCTGCTCCCCACCTCCCTGCACTGCGTGGGGAATTCCCTGGGCCTGGCAGTCTGGCCCCCTGGCTGATGGATGGGGCAGCCACAGGCCACCCCGTGCAGCCTGAGAAGAGAAAAACTTGGGGGAGGTGACACCCCAAGACCAGAGAAGAAACAGTGGGCGGAGGGCAGGGGGCTTGGGGACGCTGAGCGCTCGCCTGGGGAGCAGTCAGCGCTCGCCTGGGTCCCTCCCCGCCCGCAGCCACGCCGGCATCACGCTCCGGGCTGGGAGGTTCGGGTGGCCGGGCTGGGAGGTTCGGGTGGCCGGTGCCTATTCACAGCCCAGAGCGGTGTGTCCCGGAGCCCTGGAACCCGGTGCTGCTGGGAGACCGGACTGGGGAGGGGGTCCCCCTCCAGGACTCCAGCGGCGCAGCCGGTGCTCTGCCCCCGCCCCGCCGGCTCCCACAGCCCACCCCCGCGTGCCCGCGACTACGCGATGGGGTTCCCGAAGAGGGGTGCCTCGGGCAGCTCGGGGCGCCCCGCCTCGCCGGGCAGGGCCACCCTCCCCGCCCCCCGCCCGCCTTCCGCCGGGAAAGTTACCGGGTCCCCGGCGCCTCCAGCCTCCCCGCCAGCGTCGGGAGGGAAGTTTGCCCGGCCGGGCTGGCGGACCGCTAACTTCGGGGCAGCGGCCTCGGAGCCGGAGGAGCCGGGAACCGGGACCCAACGCGCCGCAGCCCCCGCCCCCCGGCGGGAGGGACCCGGCCGGCGCGGCGCCCAGGGCGGGGGGGCGCGGGGCGGGGGCCGGGGCGGCCGGGCTGCGGGCGGAGCGCCGCCGGGGACCCTCCGCCCGCCCCGCGCCGCCCCCGCCCCCGCCCCTGCCCCTGCCCCTGCCCCCGCCCCCGCCCCTGCCTACCTGGCGGCGCGGGCCGGGCCGGTGCGGTCGCGGCGCGGGGCGTGCTCGGTGCTCGGAGCTCGGAGCCCGGAGCCCGGAGCCCGGGCGGCGGCGCCCTCCTCCTCCTCCGCTTCCTCCTCCGGGCGCGCGGCTCCAGACAGACCTCCCCGCCCGCCCGGAGCCGGAGCCGCGCCGCCCTGGGCTCGGCCTGCCCGGAGCGGCGGGCGGCGGGCGGCGGGCGGCGGGCGGCGGGCGGCGGGCGGGCTGCGGCGCTCACTGCGTCAGGCGCGGGGCGAGCGGGGCGGCGGGGACCGCGCGCCCGGAGCCGGGGCCGGCGGGGCGGGCCGGGCGGCGGCCCATTCTCCCGGCGGCCGCGCTCCGCGGGGGGAGCGGGCGGCGTCCCCCGCGCCGGCCCGAGGGCGACCGTGCGGGGAGCTGGGCGCGCGGAGGGCGGCGGGCGGCGGGGGCGTCCGGGGGCCGCTCGCCCTCCCGGCCGCCTCCCGCGCCCCTGGCGGCCCCGGGCCGCTGTGGGGAGGGCCCGCCCCCGCCGCGGCCGGGAGGGGACCCCGCGGCGGGGCGCCGGGGCGGGCATGCGCGTGGGCGCGGCGGGCGCACACCTGCCCGGGCCCCGGAGAGCGGACCCCGAGCGCCTCAGCCGCAGGGGCGCGGCCGGCGGGGAGGAAGGGTCCGGCCGCCGACCCTCCCCTCCGGGCCGGTCCCGCCCTGGGCCGGAGGGGGGGCGCGGGTCCGCCAGGCCCTTCCCCTCCCGCGAGGCTGGGTGAGCGAGTTCCCTCCATCCACCTCCGTCCCCTCCTGCGCCCCCAACCCCCGGCGGGGCGCCCCTAAACCAGATTCTAATCCGCAGCCTCCCCGTCCCCCGGAGCCGCCCCCCTGCCCCTGCCCCCCTGCCCCTGCCCTGCCCATGCCCTGCCCCTGCCCTCCCTGCCCCCCCTGCCCCTGCCCTGCCCATGCCCTGCCCCTGCCCCCCCTGCCCCCCTGCCCCTGCCCTGCCCCTGTCTCTGCCCCTGCCCTCCCTGCCCCCCCTGCCCCTGCCCCCCTTCCCCTCCCCCCTTGCCCCTGCCCCCCTGCCCCAGTCCCTGCCCCCGCCCCCCTGCCCCTGCCCCCCTGCCCTGCCCTTCTATCCCCCTGCCCCTGCCCCCCTGCTCCTGCCCCTGCCCCTCTGTCCCCCTGCCCCTGCCCCCCTGCCTCTGCCCCTGCCCCCCCTGCCCCTGCCCCCCTGCCCTGCCCCTGCCCCCTGCCCCTGCCCGCGCTGGAGCCTCCGGAGAAAATCCAAACGAGGCCCAAGAGCGCCCCCGCGCGGCGGCCTGAGAGCAGCCCTTCCCCGCCGCCCGAGCAGCGGCCCCAGCGCGACCCGGAGCCCGCGGTCCGGCCCCGGGGGAGGGGGGCGGCGGCGAGGCCGGCTGTGGAGGGGCCTGGGGGGACCCCGGAGGAGGGCCCGGGCAGGCGCGGGAGGCCGGGACCAGCGGGCCGGGGTCACCGGTGCGGAGTGAGGTGGCTCGGGGTGAGGGGAGGATGGGTGCGCAGGGCTCCGGTTCGGGGTCCGGTGCCCCCGCCCCTCACCCAGTCCCCGGTTCAGAGGTTCAGAGACTTCCTGTCCCTGGAGTCACAGTGGGGTCACCGCACGGTGTCTCTGAGACTCGTCTGTTTTGTAGGGCGGTGAGTGGTCTTCAACTGTGCGCCCCGCACCGTGTGCCGCCAGAACGGGTAGCCCCGGCCGGGGTGGCTCAGTGGATAGAGCGCCGGCCTGCGGACTGTAGGGTCCCGGGTTCCATTCCGGCCAGGGCACAGGCCCGTATTGGGGTTCGATCCCCAGCAGAGGGGGGCGTACAGGAGGCTCTGCCAGGGAGCCCGCACTCGGGCTCGGAGAGAATGTGCCACGAACGTGACACCATCGCCGCCACCACGCATCTCTCACCGTTGATGTTTCTCTCTCCCCCTTCCTCTCTGAAATCAATAATAATTAAAAATCTGAATTAAATGATGTCTGAAAGCATGCAATGCCAGCCTGGTCAGGGACGCTGACCTCTCTCTCAGATGTCAACAAAAGACCTTGGCCTGCACAGCCGCCGGGGGTGCAGGTGGGTCAGAACCCCATGGGCAGCGGCGCGCCGGGAGGTGGAGAACGCTGAGCACGCTGTGTGGGCCACCCCCTCTCGTCCCTTTATCGCCTGGTGCCCTCCCAGGCGGGACGGGCCAGCGCTGACCCACAGCAGCCCACAGGCACTGGGTCACTCCCACTTCGGGGACATAGGAATGTGCTGCTACGAATGTGCACAGACAGGTCTCTGTGAGGACTTGGGTTTTCATTTCTCTTGGAGATACAGGGAATCCCCAAAAATGTACACACACTGAATAATTATTCATTCCAGTGGGGTGAATCTGAGGTGCTCACTGCTGTGTCGGTGCTTCACGTGGGGACCCCACAGCCCTGCCTGGGTCTCTGTGTCATGTGGGGACCCCACTGCGTCCTCCGGGGGGGGATGGGTGCCTGTCTGACCAGGGGGTCCCTGTTCCCAGATGTACCTTCTAGTCCTCCTTGTTGGGGGTCCAGCAAGACACAGTCACCCCTCACAGAGGCCACAGGCAGCGGGGGATGTGATGCAATCGGCTACTGGGGCGTCAGTGGTGAGGTGCTGCTGCACCCTCATTTTGCAGACGGGAATTTGGAGCCTGGAGACAGGAAGAGGCTTAGACAGCTGCTCTGAGACGAGACCATGCTGGATTGGGGGCCTGGCACCCACAGCCTGAGGAGGCCCCACCATCAGGCCTGGTCTGCAGAGCTGAGCGAGCCTGTGGCCTCGGCAGACAAGCCCAAGCACAGGCTTCGGCTCAGTGTCGGGTCTGCGGGCCCCAGGCCCTCCCACGGCCCCGTGGGCACCGAGACCCACCCACTCCCAGAGGCTGGCTGCCAGCAGCGGGTCCGGGTAGGCTCCCAGGGCCTGGGCCCCAAGCGGGTCCCGGTCCCTGAGTCTCCCTGCCTGGGCACCTGCAGGCCTGGGCGGGTCCGAGGTGCCTGTGAGCCGCACTCCAGCCCCTCGCCCAGGCCCCTCGGGCAGAGGCAGCAGCACACTGCCTCTCCTGGCCTGGCCAGTGCCCGGGGACCCCACTGATCCCCAAACACTGTGGCCTCCAAGGAAGCGGGAGGCAGCGCTGAGCTAAAGGCCCGCGGCTCTTCAGGCCAGAGGAGCTGGGAGCGCCGGCTGGGCTGGGCGGGACGGGGGGGGGGGGGGGGGGGGGCCCATTTACTTCCGCCCGGTAAATGCAGGCAGAGCCATAACGAATGGAAATGGGGAATGAGTGCCCATCTGTCCCGCCGCGCCCTGGGCCGTGTCCAGCCCTCCTTACGCACCCCTCTCCCCTGCTTCGCCCACAGGTGTTGGCGGTGGCCCCGCGGGGCCCAGGGGGAGCGTGTTCAGGGGAGCAGCACGGGCGCACCCCAGAGCTCACGCAGGGTCAGCCTGAACAAACCAGACAAGGGGCCTCCGTCCGTCCGTCCGTCCCCCACCCGGGAAGGCAGCACCAAGGGGAGGCACGAGGCGGCTGGCTCCGCCCGCCCTGCAGGGCCCTGGTCCGGACTCCGAGCAGCACTGCACCTGCGGTGAGGCCGGCTGGCGGGCAGGCGGCTCAGGGCCGGGCCGGCAGCCCTCACTTGGCTCCTGAGCGAGGCCCGGGCCTCACACGGCCGCTGTCCCGGAGCCGAGTCAGGACGCGTGACCCCAGCCTCCCCTGGCCGCCCCCGGGAACCTGCCTCTGGACCGGCCGCCCTCAGGGACCCCCCGGCCGCCCTCAGGGACCCCCGCCTCCAGCTTCATCCCCAGCACCCGGGGCACCGGGGAATGGAGGACGGAACCGGAGAGGGCGCTCGCTGACAGGAGGGCCGTGGAGGGAGGAAGGGGAACTGAGGCTCGGGCTGTGGATTCAGAGTCGGGAGCCCCACCATCCTGAGCCCCAGGTCCCTCCACGCCTGGTGGGGCCACAGGACCAGGGCTCCGGGCCAGCCGTGGTCACGGTGTTGGAGGCAAGGCCAGAGGAGAGGGAAAGCTCTGAAGGCGCCCAGGGGAGGGGGAGGAGAGGAGGTGCCTGATGGTCATCGTGAATATGCATGAGATGCATGAATATTCATAGATGCTCTCCTACCTCTGCTGTCGGAGAAGCGGCCCCCCCTCCCCTCCACGGGCCTCCTCCGGCAGCAGGCCTGCTTGGGAGCCCCACCGGCCTCCTGGGAGCCCCCACCGGCACGCCCAGCAGGTCCCTTTCCAGATTCCAAAATCTGCCGGGGTGAGGGGTCCAGAGCGTGGCCGGATGGAGGTGGGAGGGCCTGTGGCTGCCCCTGCCACGCGGGCTCTGGCTGCCTGACCCGCCGGCCGGCCACGGGGAAGAGCAGTCTGGAGCTGAGGCCTCAGGCCAGCCTGGCCCTCCAGGGACTGGCAAGCAGCCAGCAGGTGGGGGGTGGGAGGTGGGGGTTGGAAGGGTAGTGGGGAGCTGCTGCTGCTGATGGGAAAGCGATCCTGTCCAGCCAAGGGAGGAGGGAGGCCCGGGCCTCACACGCCCGCTGTCCCTGAGCCGGAAAACCAAGAAGGCTCAGAGAGGGTCAGCCACGTGCCCAAGGTCACACAGCAAAACCGTGGGCAGCCGAGGGCTGCGTTCTGCGGGGGTGAGAGCGGAGGGGCTCCCTGTGCAGGGAGGGACAGCTGAGGCAGCTCCTGGGCTGGGACAAGCGTGTAGCTGCTCCCGGCACAGAGCAGTCAGCGTGTGTGAGTGAATGAATGAACGAATGAATGAATGATGCACAGCCCTAGGTTTAAAGATGGAGAACGGAGCCCATTCACTGTGGCTCAGGGGTTGAGCGTCGACCTAGGAACCAGGAGGTCAGGGTTGGATTCCCGGTCAGGGCACAGGCCCGGGGTGCAGGCTGGATCCCCAGTGTGGGGCGTGCAGGAGGCAGCTGATCAATGATTCTCATCACTGATGTTCTCGCTCCCTCCCTCTCCCTTTCTCTCTAAAATCAATAAAAATAGATTAAAAAAAAAAAAGATGGGAGAACTGAGTCTCAAAGATGAGGGTAGTGCTGGTGGGGGGGCAGCTCCTAATTCTCTGGGTGCCGTCTGCGTGAACCAGGAAGCCAGTGCCCGCAGGAGCCTGGCAGAGCTCACAGCCTGTGCCCGTGGCAGCCCTGCCCCCAGCCCCTCCCTGACTCCCTGAAAGGTGAGCTGGTGACACTCCCGGGCGGGGCGGGGGGATGAGGGACGGGGGTGGGGGGAGGTGCGGGAAGGGAAGCCTGACACACACACACACACACACACACACACACGCATGCACACACACACACACACACACACACACCCCGTCTGTGTGGGCGAGGAAGCAGACGGGAGCCGCGGTGAGCAGAAATCCAATGAGGAGGCTGACAGTTAGCGGAGAAGCAAAATAATCATAAATGATGGTTTTTATTAAAAAATATCACCTGGAAAACGTAGGCTCGTCTCAGACGCCCAAAAAGAGCCCGGAATGCAATAAGGGGAGCAGGGCGGGGGTGGGAAATCAGTCACGAACGCAGCCCCAGAGGCAGCTCTCCACGGGGTCTGGGCGTGGGGGCGGGGGGGGGGGCACTGTTGTGTGAAGTGATAAACATTATTCTGCAGCCAAAATAGCAAACACACAATCCATCACGAAGCGGGGACGGATGCTCTGAGAACAAGCCGGCCGGGCCTGGGAATGGGGGCAGGTGGCTCCACAGAGGATGGCAGGGCCGTCCCTGGTGGCCTGGCCCGAGGGACGATGAGCCAGGTCATGGCTGATTCCCGATCCGGGCACAGGCCTGGGCTGCAGGCTCAATCCCCAGGAGGGGCCGTGCAGGAGGCAGCCCATCAGTGATTCTCTCTTCTCAGTGATGTTTCTCTCCCCCTCTCCCTTCCTCTCTGAAACCCATAAAAGTATATTTTGAAAAAAGAAAAGTTAAAATAAAAGTCAGAGAGAGGAGCAGGGCTGTGCCCTGGTCACCCAAGGCGACTCTTGGCCACTGGCCCACCTGGCCTGCCCTGCTCTGCCCGCGAGGGTGCACGGCTGTGCCTGGACGCCCCTGGGCGTGGACCCCAATGAGGGTGAGAGGAGGGAGACAGGCCCGGAGAGGGCGGGCCCAGCCAGGTCACACCGCACCGTGTCCCCCGGGGAGGGGGTTTAGGGAAGGACCGAGGCCCCAAGAGCTGTGCCCTCACCAAGGGGAGCAACGCCTCCTTCCCCTGCAGACCCCAAGAATCCCAGCTGAGAAGCCCGGCCTGTCCCCGGGCCCAGCATGGGCACCCACCTGCCTGGGCGCAGCCCATCTTCGCGATCCTTCCGCCCGGTAAATGCAAACCAGGCCTGGAGGGTGGAGCAGCGGGAAGCTGGCCCCGGGGCCTGGCCAGGAGGGTTCCCTCGTCTTCATCAGAGGCGGCTGCCCCCCCACCCCAGCGCCCTCGCCGTCCCCACTGCCAGCCCCCACCTCAGACCAGGCGGGACCCCCGCCCCAGCTCCTGGCCCCTGGTATGTCACCCGCCTGCTCCCTGCACCTCCCCAGGGCCGATTAAGATGTCTGGAGCTGATTAGACTCTGACACTGATGAAGCCCAGAGGTAATTAGCAAAAGGAAAAAAGTTTTGATTAGTCCTCAGCATAATTCTCTCCAATTATTCAAAGTTCATGCCCGCAGGGGGTGGAACGGCTCCAGGAATATTTATTTATACCCGATCTCCTCATCCACTTTGTGAATCTGGTTAATCACCGACTGGCAACGGGTCTGGCGGCACCCGGCGGCCTGAGGCGGAGGGCTTGGGAGAGAGCCCGGGCCCCCCCCAGACACCTCTCGGGGTCACCCAGAGCCTGCGAGGTCATCGCATCCCCCAGGAGAGCAGGGTCGGTGTGTGAAGAAAGTCAGAGAGCCCGGCCAGAGGCTGGTTGGTTGAGCATCCACCAATGAACCAGGTCATGGCTGATTCCCGATCCGGGCACAGGCCTGGGCTGCGGGCTCAATCCCCAGGAGGGGCCGTGCAGGAGGCAGCCCATCAGTGATTCTCTCTCCTCAGTGATGTTCCTCTCCCCCTCTCCCTTCCTCTCTGAAACCCATAAAAGTATATTTTGTAAAAAGAAAAGTTAAAATAAAAGTCAGAGGGAGGCGCAGGGCTGTGCTCCGGTCACCCAAGGCGACTCTTGGCCACTGGCCCACCTGGCCCGCCGTGCTCTGCCCAAGGGCCCAAGATGGGAGCCTCGCCCAGCCCCTGAGACCCAGCACTGGGCCTGTGCCAGGCGGGCACCTCCCCATGCTCAGGAGACCTTGCCCCGTGGCCTCAGGCCCAGGCCAGGCCTGTTCTGCCCTTGACACTCAGTGCCGCTGGGTGTCTCTAGAGCCCGGCGGGCTCCTGGGGAGGTGTGTGTCTGACTCCAAGGCCCTTTGGAGTCCCAGCAGCTGCGCCTCACCAGCACCGCGGGTCCGAGTGCGTCCGTTCCTGGGCCTCTGCGGGGGAGGGCATCGGTTCCCAGCGGCGTCTCCTGATGGTCAGTGTTGTGAGCACTGGCTCACTGCCCATCCTCCTCGGGAGCTGTCCGTGCACTCAGCTCTTCAGGGACCGGTGCTCGCTCTCCTGTCTGAGCGTCCACCCCACGGCCGAAGCCGCCCGCCGAGCCCCGTGCTGCTGCGGGGTGGGCCGGTCTGGCCGGGGCCAGCCCCAGGGGTCACGTGCAGTGACCTTTCCCATGAAACACTGGGGTGACTTGTGGCAGCCACAGCTAACATGCAGCCCTTTGCTTCCTGAGCCAAAGGAACAGTAACAACACCGTCAGGCATCCTCCCGGGACCCTGGCGGGCTGGACTCCTCCCCTGGGGGTCCCCCGAAGGCCCCCCACACCGAGCCCAGACTCAGAGTCCCAGCGGCCGCCTCCAGGGGGCGCCGCCAGGCCGGCCAGGTGGGGCTCAGGCCGGTGACCAGCCCCTTCGGGCCGTGCTCCCACGGACGCCCTCCGGCTGGGACCCGGCTCTCGGGAGAGCCCTGCGGTCGGAGCCGCCTCCGCGCTGCAGGCGTCGCTCAGAGGGTCAGTGGTCTCTCTGCTCCTTGCTGTGCTGCCCCCCGCCCCCCAGGCCACGCAGAGGCCAAGAGGCCAGCGCAGGAGAGCGTGTGGCAGAGAGGAAGACCCCCGTGGTCAGCTCCACGCTGCGAGCAGCCCGGCCCCCGTGCCAAGTTCAGAGCCGGGCTCTGAGGGGGGAGGGGGCGGGCGGCTGCTCCTCGTCCTCCCAGGCCGCTGGCCGTCCCCGCGCCCTCCAGGCCGCGGCCTCCTGTCCGGCAGCGACAGCGCTTCTGTGTTCGCCGGCCTCCTGGGACTCTCCATGGGGCCCGAGGGACATCGGGGGCACTGAGCGCCCACAGGGCACACGCAGCTGGGCCCTGCCCGCCCTGTGACCTGTTTGGGGGACGGGGCTGCGGGCTCAGCCTCCCGCCTGCCCAGGGACCGGGCCCGCCCCTCCCACATTCTCCTGGTCCCACACAGATGGATGCAGCGTGGACCTCGCCCCTGAAGAGGCCACGTCCCTCCGCTCCCTGCCCCCTGCTTTCTCGCACCCGGGACCTGCTGCCCACCTCACCTGTTTCCCCGGACCCCACTCAGCGAGACTTGGCCACCACGGCCGCGCCCTGAGGTGCTACCCAGGCCCAACGGGGGTGGAGAAACTCGTTCTCACTCAGACCCTGGGCGTCCCCACTTTGTCCCTGGCTCTGAGCTCCGCGGCCCAGACAGACCTCCCACTCTGATCCAGCGAGACCCTCCCTCCTCCCTCTCCCCTCTTCCCTCCTCCCGTCCCAAGGCCTCAGGGCTTAGGGCTTAGGCCTCGGGCCTGGGGACACCAGGGGTTCATATTTTTGTTTTTAATATATTTTATTGATTTTTTTTTACAGAGACGAAGGGAGAGGGATAGACAGAAACATCGATGAGAGAGACATTGATCAGCTGCCTCCTGCACTCCCCCCACTGGGGATGTGCCCACAACCAAGGCACATGCCCTTGACCAGAATGGAACCCGGGACCCTTCAGTCCACAGGCCGATGCTCTATCCACGGAGCCACACCGGTTTCGGCAGGGGGTCTTTTTTGATGGCCTCGGGGTCTTAGGCCTGACCGGAGCACGGGGGCGGTGACTCCCTGTGGCCGCCACATCCTCCGTCCTCCGTGCGGGATGAGCTCTGGGCCCGCAGGTCAGCGCACAGCTTCGCTGCCAGCGGGCCTCGGTGTTCTCATCTGTAAAGAGGGCTCGCAGGGGCCAGCGCAGATCTTCCAAAGAGACTGTCGGACGCAGATCCACCCTGAGACCTGCTGAGTGGCCGGCACAGGACCAAGGCGGGCGGGCCAGGACGTGAGGCCTTTGGAGGGTCCGGAGAAGCGGGCTGGGGCAGCCGGCGGGCCTGTGTGTCTCACACCCCCCCCCCCCCCCCGCGTGCTCTCAGCAGCTCCGTGTCGGTGGAGGGGAGGGTGCCCTCGACAGTGCCTGTGTGGGTTGGGGGCAGGTGAGGTCAGGGGGCTGTCCCGGGGCCCCTCCCTCCGCTCCCTCCTCCAGAAGTCAGAGGCAGCAGGAGAGACAGCTGAGACGCTCGCTCGAGCTGTGGGAGAGCGTGGGCTCCGAGAATGCCAGGTGCAACCTAACCGCCAGTGAAGGGTCTGGTGATGAGGGGGGAGCTTGGGGAGGGGGCCACGCGGAGGGGGGCTGGGGCTGGCTCCTGAGGGAAAGGCAGCGGGGGGGGGGGGCGGGCGGGGCCGGGGAGGGGTGAAGACAGGCACCCCAGGGGTAAGGAGGCACCCCAGGCGGCCACAAAAGGCCGCCAGCCGTCAACACCTGCGGGAGGACAGGTGTGGGGAGAGGGGCGAGAGGGGGTCCCCCAGGCATGGCCGCCCCTGGCGAAGCCGCTGGGATGGAGCCCTCCTGTCCCTCCGATGGCACTTAGCGAATCCGGGCACAAATGAATAGCCGAGTCCAATCGAATTAACCTTCGGCGATCAGCACGGCTAACCCAATTACCCCAGGCCCAACGAGATTAGGCGGCCGGCAGACTCCCTCCCGGGGTTCACGGGTTTAACGAGTTTAAGCCCGATGCCCGTTCTCCTCCGGTTCCGGCGCTCTGCTCCGCGGGCAGCTCCGGGCCACGGCCCTGGGGTGCCGAGGGAGCCAGACTCGAGGGCGTGCGGGGTGCAGGGGAGGGGCAGGCGGCCGGGGCCAGCGGCAGGCGCCGCGGCCTCCCTGTGACCCGCAGGCTGAGGCATCGCCTCACGCCCACCTGCACCCAGGAGCGACCCCGAGCCGGGTCGGGCCTGCCCTGCCGCACGGGCTGGGTGTCCCAGAGTCCAGGACGGGGGGGAGGTCAGCCCCTCCCTGGGCAGTGGGCAGTGGGAAGTCGGGGCTCCTGGTCAGTCCACGCTGTCTCAGCAGCGATGCTCCGCAGAGCATTCTGTGGCCTCCGCCGCCCCCCAGCGGGGCTGTCTGGCAGCGCAGGCGCCACTGCTGCCCGTCAGCCACCCACCGGCGCCCTGCAGCTCCCAGCCCTCCCCCTGCAGCTCCCAGCCCTCCCCTGGTTCCAGGGCCCGACCCAGCTCGCACCGCCTGGGGGAGGAGGATCCGAGGTGCGAGTTCTCTGGGCAAGTCCCTGCCTCGAGGCCGTGTCTCCTTCCTTCCTGTTTGTCATAAACACAGAGGATGCACCACTGCCAAGTGCAAGTGCACATAAACGTGGGCAAAGGACACCCAAGTCCCATAACCCTCCCTCCCAACGAGGCTCAGCGCCCACTGCTGGCCTCTGCCTCCCGCTCCCTCCTTGCAGTTTTCCTAGGAGGTCTCTCCCCCTCCTCCTCCTCCTCCTCCTCCCCCTCCCCTCCTCCTCTCTCTCTCTCACACTCTCACACACTTTGCAGCCCTCCCCTGTCCTCTGTGGCAGGAGGTCTCTCCTGAGACCCGGAGCTGTCTGCGGGGAGGTGGGCCCAGGCCAGCACCCAGCAGGGAACACCCCCTGAGTGGGTGACCGAGCAGGTGCCCCCCTTTTACAGATGAGGCATTGGAGGCCGGGTGAGGAGGAGCCGGCCCAGGCGGTTGGCTGGTGAGTGCCAGAGCCGGGCAGGGCATGGTTGCTCCCTCCTCCCCTACCTCCTTGCTTTGCCCGGTCAGCAGGCCTTTGTCATGGCCCCTGGCCAGCAGCCCTGGCCCCTGGCCCCTCCTCATAGGAAGCAAGAGGGTGCACCTGGGCCCCGGGGGTCTGGCTCATCGCTGTGGGCCCACAGGCCTGTGGGGGAAGGAAAACTTTAAACTGCTGACAGAAAGGCTTTCGGGAATCATACGTGGATTGAAGCTTCATTTATTAAAGAACGGGGCAGCCCTGGCTAGTGTGGCTCAGTGGATAGAGAGTTGGCCTATGGACTGAAGGGTCCCAGGTTCGGTTCTGGTCAAGGGCACAGGCCCAGGTTGCAGGCTCGATCCCCAGTAGGGGATCCATGATTCTCTCATCATTGACGTTTCTCTCTCCCTTCCTCTTATCGATATATATTAAAACAGCTGAGCCGGTGGCAGACGTGAGTGCGGGAAGCGGGCGTTTCCCATGGGCAGGCGCCTCATTCTGGGATGGTGTGGTGGGCGGGGGCGGGCAGAGGACAGTGACAGGCCCAGAGCTCAGATTTGGGACCAAAGCTCAGTCCCGTCGTTTGCTGTGTGATGCTCAAGGAACACCCTTCTGTCCACAGAGCCCCGAAGCACAGGCACTGGTCCCGCCCACGGGGTCCCGCCCATCGGCTGGGCAGGTCCATACCCGGTGGGGACACAGCCCGAAGGACAGGACGCCACCCAGCCTGGCCGCAGCACTCAGGGGGTCCGTTCCCCTTGGGGTGCACTGCGTTCCGGGTCCCAGACCCTGGGCCTGGCGTTAAGAGTTCTCGTTGATTTCCCTTGGGAAGTGTTGGCGTGCCGGCCCAGGTCTGTCTGCATTGGAATGCTGGGGTTCTCAGGCGGCTGTCTTTCCTTCCTTTTCCCCAAGAAAACCTCAGGGTCTTCCCCCCACCATCCACCCCCCAGACCAGCTCCATTTGGGAAAATTCCCGGCTCGCTGCCTTTCCCAGACACCTGTGCTGCGGGGCTGACCCTGAGCTGTGCTCCCATCCCCGCTGGGGACACTGCCCCCCTAGCAGGGGCCACATCACCACCAGCCGGGCTAGGAGGGCAGTGACCAGGCGGGCAGGCCAGGACTATGTCACTCCCCGCAGAACTGCCCCAGAGACGGGGGGCACACAGCAGAGAGGGTGGCCTCAGCCCCCACTCCACCTGCCACCTCTGCTGCCCCCGCCCCCCGCCCCCGGGACAGATGTCCTCCCTCCTGCACCACCAATCATGCCTCGGACATGGCAGGATAGTGACAGCGACAGCAGAGGCACAGGAGGAGAACTGGTGCGCTGGCAGCAAGTGGATCAGTGGAATATAACCACCCAACCACCGACCTGCGGAGGAGGAGGAGGGAGGGCGGGTGGGGAGGACGTGGGAGGACCATCAGCTGCACGTAGGTCTCCTGCTCAAGGCTCATGGGCATCCCATCCAATCCCCTTCCACTTCCTTGTCCTGGCCTGAGACAGCTCACCGGACAGTCCCAGCTCCTGGCCAGGTGCCTAAGGAAGGGAGGCTGAAGAGCAGGCAGAGGTTTTCCACCCAACGGTGAAAAGGAGGGAGCCCTGACCTGTTTGGCTCAGTGGATAGAGCGTCGGCCCAAGGACTGAGGGGTCCCAGGTTCGATACCAGTCAAGGGCATGTACATTGGTTGTGGGCACAACCCCAGTAGGGGGTGTGCAAGAGGCAGCTGATCGATGTTTCTCTCAATTCTCTCTTCCTCTCTGCAAAAAAAAAAAAAAATATATATATATATAAAAAAAGAAAGAAAGAGAAGGAGGGAGGTGGAGGTTTAAAGCCCAGATCCAGCCCTTGTCAGCTCTGTGAAATGTTTCTACACAGCGGAGTTGCTGAGATTGAATGAGTTACTAAACAAAGCACTTACAGCACTGCGTGGCTCACACTGAGGGCCACATAACGTTAGCTGTTCTTCTGCTCCCTTGGGTGCGAAAGGCTCGCCAGATGGGATTGGGGGAGGGGGTGCCCACAGACACCGGCCTGCCAGGGAGCAACGGGCTCTGACCAAGGCTCTCTCCTGGGCCACACCCCTCGCAGGCTCCTCGGCTCCAGGTCAACGAGGCCTCCACTTCTGTTGTTTCTGCATTTTCTGATTTTTGCAAGAACCCCCTCACCCCAGATGTTCCCTCTTAGTCATTTCCCCACTGGCCCGGCGGTCCGGGCGGCGGGCGGGCCTGGCTGGTGCTGTGAGGCCGGGGTCACAGTCCTGCACAGGAAGGGCTCTGGGGGAGACCGGTCTGGGGTTCCCAGCTGGGCAGGTGCCGGTGGGCATCCACGCCCGGGCCTCTGGCTCCAGCAAAAGGCTGGTCCCGCCTACAGCAGCCCGTCCTCTGTCCTCGCGCACCGGGGCTGACACGCCTTAGAAGCAGCGGCCCATCCTCCACTCCCCCCAGGGCCCGGCACGGCGTTCCCCGGCGTCCAACGGGCGTTTCCCGGGAGCCGGAACCCAGCTGTTCACCCCCAGCTACTCCCAGGCCGGAAGGTCCGGCCGGGACCGGAAGCCCTTAAGGTTGTACTTCCGGTAGAGCGGGGCGGGGCCTAGGGGCAGATCCGCGTCCTGCGTCACTTCCGGGCGCGCTGAGCGAGGTGAGTGTGGGCGGGATGGCGAGTCGCGTCCCCCTGCGCGGGACCGAAGCCTCCGTGGGCGGCTCACCTGCCGGCGGCAGCGCGGAGGGCCGTCCGCTGGGGAGCCGCCCGGGTGCGGAGCGGGGAGCGAGTGAGGCCCCTCGCCGGGGCCGAGACGGGAGCGGGGAGACGGGAGCGGGGCGGACACCCCTTGTTGCCCGCCGGCCGGCTACACGTGTGTGCGGTCACCGAACGTGGGCGCCTGCGGCACTTCCGGTTCTGCTGCCCGCGGTGCTCGCTCGGGAGCCCGAGGCGGCTCTGGCGCAGAGGACTTGCTCCTTTTCCTCCCGCCTCCCAGCCGCCCTCCTTCCTTCCTGTGTTTTTGTTTTATCTTTAAGTCTCTACTGTTGAGAGTATTACAGATGTGCCCTTCTCTCCCCCATCGCCCCTCCCCACCTACTGTCTGTCCACCCGTTAATCTCCTCCCGCCCCGTCGCCCCTCCCCTGTGTGGGGGGCAGAGCTGCCTGTCTCCGAGCCGGCAGAGGCCTGTGCAGTAGGTGCCCCGCAGGACCCGGGGCTCGGCCTCCCCGGGCACCTGAGCTGGGAGCTCCAGGTGCGCCCGCTGTGGGCTGGTGCACCGTCTTGTAATTGAGCCTTGATGGGCGACCCGGGAGGACTGACCTCCAGGCCAGCTGGCTGGGAGGACCGTGAGGACAGTGGGAGAGCTGTCTTGGGGCTCACTGAGTCTGCCCCCGAGGGGTGGCTCACGGGTGTGTAGAGTTGTCACCTGCTGTGGCCTGAAGCTGTCTGCCGGGTGCAAAGTCGGCCGCTGGCGGGGGCCACCTGGCAGGAGCCCGGAGAGAGCGTCAGATCTGTATGGGCTCGGAGGTGCCCAGGGGAGGCCCCGCCGTGAGGCAAGGCCACTGTGGGAGAGCCGGGCGGGTCTTTTACGGACAGGCTTGGGGCTCGTGGGAGAGATTTTTGCCAAGCCTGAGGCCTGAGCCGGGACGGGCCGTTCGTACGGAAAAGCCTGGGTGGGGGCTCACTGTGGGCCGGGCTGGTGGGGACAGACACGGGGGCCAGTCACCCCCACAGCAGGGGCGGTCCCAGCACAGGAACAGTGACCCTGGGAGCACCCCCAGGAGGGAGCCACCCGGAAGTCCTGCCCAGTGCCAGGCAGTCCAGTCTCCCCGTCGGTGTCTGGGTCCCCCACGGCCCGGTGCTGGGAGGAGGAGGACAGTGCGCCGGCCCCTTAAATGAACGCCGCGTCTCCGGCTGCCTCCGCGTCTCCGAGCGCCAGCCCCCGTGGTGCCTCCAGCCCGAGGTTACAGCGACTTCTCCTCGGCCGTGGGTCCGGGGCTGGGCTGGTGTGGCCTGGGACCCCCCCCCCCCCCCCGGCGTGCGGCCCTGCAGCCAGGGCATCCCTTCCGGTGAGAAAAGTCCCTGTGGCCGAGGGACCAGCCCACCCGCGCCTCCGCCCCTTACGTCCAGTTGTGCGGCTTCCATTCCGGCTCAGGCGGTTCCGTGCTTTAGCTGTAACTCTGACGTGGCCGTGGGGGGCGACGGGTACCGCCCTCTGCCTACGCCACCGCCTCGGTTCTCCCCTTCCTGTCTCATGTCAGCCAGGGTGCCATTCGGGAGCCAGCCATGGAGGACAAGCCCTTGGTGACGTCCAAGCAGAAGACGGAGGTGGTGTGTGGGGTCCCCACCCAGGTGGTCTGCACGGCCTTCAGCTCGCACATCCTGGTGGTGGTGACCCAGTTCGGGAAGATGGGCACCCTGGTCGCTCTGGAGCCGGGCGCTGTGACCAGTGACATCAGCAAGCCCGTGCTCACGACCAAGGTCCTCCTCGGGCAGGACGAGGTAAAGGGCTGGGGGACTCCGTGGGGGAAAAGCCGCTTCTGTGCCTGTAAATGGTCCCCAAAATGCCCCACCCGGGCGACGGCATTTTCCACGCTGTGTTGTGAGGTGTGTGCCCGGGGTCCTTTCCCAGCCCCTCAGCCCCTCAGCATCTCACCAGTGGCCCCTGTTTTACCAGCGTGTCCCGTCCGTCTCCCCCCCCCCCCCCCCCCCCCCCCGCCAGTGTGACCCCATCGTGAGACCTTACAGTGGCCGCCGTGCTCTGTTCTGGAATCTTCTCACCCTGGCAGAGTCCTTCTGCGCCGTGTGCGCCTGGCGTGTTCTGAGCTGCTGAGCGTGGAGCCCTGTCACAGCGAACGCTGGGGAGCCGGTCTGGGCTCCTGGGGGTACTTCCAGCGTAAAACCCAGACATGACGTGCTTTCTCCCTCCCCTCGCCAGCCTCTCATCCACGTCTTCGCAAAGAACCTGGTGGCCTTTGTGTCTCAAGAAGCCGGAAACAGAGCCGTCCTCCTGGCCGTGGCGGTGAAGGACAGGAGCGTGGAGGGGCTGAGGGCCTTGAGGGCGGTGATTCAGACCTGCCAGGTGTGGTGACCTGGACCTTCGGTGCGCAGAGCCGGGGGAGGCGGGGCCTCTGGCTGGAGCCCTGTGCCTGGAGCCGGGAGGGGCCTGGCTCCCTCAGACTTCCTTTGGCCTCTGGCCGTCCTGGGAGGAGGGAGCGGGGAGTGCGTGGGAGAGGGGGTGAGGGGTGAGGGGTGTCTCACCGGCCCGTGGGCCGCAGGTCTGAGAACTGAAAGTGAGGGACCGGCAAGTGGAGCAATTGCTTTTGTATTAAAACAAGTGCAGGGCCGAGACTGCCCCGCCTTCCTGCAGCGCTGTGACCAGCTCGGCCAGAGGCGGAGGGGGAGGAAGCTGAGTGGCAGACCAGGGGCTTGGTTCCCACGGCGAGGGCCCCAGGAGCTGCGACCCCGCCCACCTTCTGTGGCTCCTGAGTGAGGAGTCCACAGGGCGCTGACTTCCGTTCCGGTCTTCCCGTCTCCCTGTGTGTGGTCACCACGATGGGCACACAGGGGAGGACCGTCCAGGGGAGGGCATTTCCAGCAAAGGAAGGAGGTGGTGGAAGGGGGGGCAGACCAGCAAGGCTGCAAGGACCACTCAGGAACAGCATGCCCGTCTCACGTGGGACACTGCTCGGTGGCAGTGAGGACCGGGCTCTGGAGAGATGGTGAGGAGTGGAAGGCTCAGCCAGGGAAGTGGGAGGAAGGAGGTAGATATAATTTTACTGATTTCAGAGAGAAAGGGAGAGAGAGACATCAATGGCTCAGCTGCTTCTTGCACGCCCCCTATTGGGGATCAAGCCTGCAACCTGGGCATGTGCCCATGACCAAATCGAACCTGGGACCTTTCAGTCCACAGGCTGATGCTCAATCCACTGAGCCACACCAGCCAGGGTGAGAAGTTGGGACGTTCTGATGAGGCGTGCTTCCCCCCAGGACGCTGAGAGCCCAGGGCAGAGGCGGGGTGGCCGGGCGCCTGCGTTCAGGACAGGGACAGCCAGCTCCAGGCTTCGTGTCTCCTCAGCCCACAAGAGCACAGGACGGAGCCCCTCACCGCCCGGAGTGACGCCCGGGGCTGGGCAGGACTGTAGGACAGAGGACCGTGCGCTGGAGGGAGAAGGGAGGGGAGGGGGGAATCAGGAGAAGAGGCTCTAAGAGAAAAGCCCAGAAACAGCCCTTGAGCAGGTGCCGAAGACCACGGGGCCCCCAGGCACCCACAGCCTGCTCTCGCCGGCTTCCTCTTAATCTTCAGTCCACACCATCAGGACCTGAGGGTCTCTGCACCCACTCACAGGGGGAGCACCTCCCTGCTGCTGGGCCCACACCCCAGCCTCGGCCCCCCCCCTGGTAACGAGCTCACACACCCCCCCCCCCCCCCGCCCATTGGTGGGCACTCCCTTAATATTGGGAGGGGCTGTCCCAAGACACCCTCAGGCTTCCCGGAGAACACGCGAAGGGAGGAAGGGAAACGGGGGGGGGGGGCGGGGGGGCTGCCACACTCGGGTGTGACGGGCACTGTGTCCCCACTTCACCTTGTAAAGTTGGCTTCAGACCCTCTCCTCCCAGGGGCCAGAGGAGCAGCCACCCCAAAGCCACACTGGCCAGTGGTCCAGACAAAGCCCACACGGAGATGTTGGGGTCTCTGCGGCCAATGTGTACCCCCACAGGATGGTGGGTGGGGCATGGGGAGGTGTGGCCCAGGGGCAGCTGGGCAGGTAGGCAGGCCTGGCAGTGGAGAACAGGCCAGAGTCGTCGTCCGTGTCGTGTCCCCGTCCCATTCCCCCTCCCCCCCTGGCTCAACCCTGCTGCTCTGAGGACAGCAGCGGGCGGGGGCCTCACGGGGCCCAGCACCCTCACACCCAGCGGCCCAGGTAGCACCAAGGAAGTAAACTGTGATGGGGGGGTGCATTCACGTGTGTGTGTGTGTGTGGAGGGATGCAGTATCCAGGCTGAGGCCTCAGACAGCCCAGTGAGCTGGGGGCTCCCGGAAGAAAAACGCACCTTGAGATTCTGAGAGCCACAGCCCTTCCCCCAGGGGCCATCCCCCTGGGGGAGCCAGGATGCCACCTGGTACCCAGAGCATCTAAGGGCCCCGGTGCACACTCCGCTGACGGGCAGGTACAGGCAGGCCCAGGGCAGGTGGAGGGTATGAAGTCAGGGGTCCCCAGGGCTGACGGGGTTGGTGGGCCGGTCAGTCCCTTGGCCCGGGAACAGAGGAGCCCACCACGCCATGCCCAACTGGCAGGACCCCAGGCGGAGGAGCCGGCTGGGCCCGAGTTCTGGCAGCAGCTGGGACCAGCTTTTTTTTTTTTTACATTTTTATTGATTTTAGAGCAGGTGTGGGGAACATCTGGCCCACTGGCCATATAGGGCCGGGGAGTTAAGTGGCCTCATTGGTGAACTGGTGGGGCCGAGTGAAAGTGGAGGAGGGGTCTCGTGAGGAAGGAGGCTGAGATGGAAGGGATGTGGCCGGGGCGCCCAGAGGCTGAAGAGGCAGGAAGGCCCCTCCCTGGGACTCTGAGGAGCACAGCCCCGGACACCCCAATTTCAGATCCGGCCCAGAACGGGGAGCGCCCCGCTCCTGTTGGTTTAGGCCAGTCATCACCGGAGCAGCAGCCCCGGAAACGGGCCCTCCTGGCCATCCTTTTGGGGCTCTGACTGGATTCTGGGAACAGCTGAGCCCTGTGCCCGGCAGGGGGACCCCCTCGACCTCTCACTGCCAGGCTTACAAGACACCCAGCCCTGTGGCTGGGCCTCGCCCGTCTCCCGCTCCCCGGCTCCTGGGCAGTGACAGTGCAGCGGGCACCCAGGCAGACTGCTGGGTGGGAAGCGCAGGCCATGTGGCTCAGGGACAAAGCAAAAAAAATGGCTGGCCCAGTATAGCAGGCTGATTTTTAAACTGATAATTGTGGCCTGTGAATGATGTTATAAATATCAGAACCGGGTCTGCCGGCCAGTGTGGCTCCATGAATCAGGAGGCATGGTTGGATCCTGGTCAGGGCTCATGCCCGGCTGTGGGCTCCATCCCCAGAAGGTGGCATGCAGGAGGCAGTTGACCCATGATTCTCTCATTGATGTTTCCCTCCCTGAAATCAATAAAATAATATATGTTTTAAAAATACATATATATCCAAATAGAAAGGTGAGGGAGTGGGTGGTAGGAGGGCATCGATGAGCGGAAGCATGGATCGGCTGCCTCCTGCTCACCCCACACTGGGGAACCAGCCCATACCCCGGGCCTGTGCTCTGACTGAGCCCACCGGTGACCTCTCGTAGGGGCCAACATTAACCACTGAGCACACCAGCTGGGCGTGACCGCCTTTGAGAGGAGCAGGTGAGGGGCTGACCTCTGCACCTGGGGGTTCCCGCCGCCTGTGGGAACAGCTGGGGGAGGCCCAGGGTTCGCCCGAGGTCACATCACAGGCACGGCGCCTGGTGGGTCAGGCTCACCGCCCACGAGTCTGACCCCGGGCGCAGGCCCTGGCCCAGGTGAGGAGGGATCTGACCACCGAGAGGCGACCCCTCTCTGCTCACCTGCCCCGAGGGCCCCCGGGGAGGGAGGAGTGGCCAGAACAGCTGGCCTCCGGGCTGTCCCTGTCCTGCAGGGAGTGAGGGGCCCGGGGTCCAGCCACTGCCCCTTCCCTCCCTGTCCCGGCTTCCCCGGTGTGACCGGAGGCCTGAGCCTGAGGCTGACATGGAGTCCTGGCTCAGGGGCCCCAACCCCACACCCTGGGTGATGGAGCTGAGCTGGCGGCCTTGGTGTGGCCGGGACAAAGCTCAGCAACACGTCCTGCCCCTGCCGGGCGCCAGCAGGGGAGGGCCTGGGGAGAGCCAGAGGGCCAGGGGCAGGCCTGGGGAGGCGGGGTGTCCGGTGGCCCTGCCTTGTCTGCCAGCTCAGAGCACAGCTCAGCTATGGAAGGGGCTGAGGCAGGGAAAGGGGGTCCTGTCCATCGTGGGAGAGGAGCCACCTGTCCTCAGAGATGTCCCCAGACTGCCCGCTGGTCTGGAAGGAGGTGTGGTGCCAGATGGAGGCCAAGAGCCGCGGGCAGTGGGTCACTGGGGATGAGGGCACTCGGGTCTGGGGCTGGCTGGCAGCTTCTCGCACTCCCACCCCCAGCCACTGTCCTGCCGGGCCTGGCCACCTGGTCAGTAAACAGTGGTCAGAGGCCCTGGCTGCCTGGAGCTGGGCCAGCAGGTCTGTCCTGTGACAGGCTTGGTTGCCATCCAGCCTGACAGGAAAATCAGGCCCAGCCAGCCTGGCCACCTCCTGAGTGGGTGTGTGCCCTAACACCAGCTGCCCAGGGTCAAGGTCTCATTCCGCCAGAGAGCCCCAGGGTACAGAGCAGCCCGCCTCCCGACAACCACCCGGACATGGGCTGGCCCTCGGTTTCACTGTGGGCAGGCTCAGCACAGCCGGGCCCCTTCCTCTCCCCAAGGAGGGTCGCCTCACCCACCATAGCATCCTCCTTGCTCACGGCCTGATCTGCAGGACTGGGCCCCGGAGGACCACCTGGCCACCTTCCCCTGAGCTCAGGGCGCAGCAGAGGGGGGTCCCAGGCCCCCAGTGATGGCAGAGACCTGCAGGCTATACCCCCGGGAGGGGCAGACGGCCCCAGACTCACCTCTGCAGATGAGAAAGCCGAGGCCCAGAGCAGCACAGGGCCTGTTAGGTGGCCGAGCAGAGCCCAGGTTTGTGAAAGGCACACAAGGTTCATGCTGG
Organism: Pipistrellus nathusii; assembly: GCA_963693515.1. Lineage (NCBI taxonomy): Eukaryota > Metazoa > Chordata > Mammalia > Chiroptera > Vespertilionidae > Pipistrellus > Pipistrellus nathusii. The sequence continues at coordinate 96,602,508 of OY882862.1, forward strand.
CAGGAAGGGCCAAGCTGAAGCCAGAGCTGCCCCACGAGGCAAAGCCATTGCCCACGGGGTACAAGAGGTTCTGGAGTGGGGACGCTGCAGAGCCAGGGCTCTCTGGAGGCCTTCCTGGAGGCGGCGGCTGAACAAGTGTGTGCCTGGGAGAACAACCCAGAGCAACACGGTCTGGCCACCACCACCAGGGAGGCCTTGAGTGGAAGGACCTTCCCAGGAATTGGGGACCCTCAGGAGCCATAAATCAGCTCTGATGTCAAAGTTCCCTCGCCCCCTAAATAACATAAATGTAATTTTTTAAACCCCCTCGTCCCACTCGTCGCTGGCAGAGCTAGGGGACCGGAGACCACCGGCCTCCGCCTACCTTTCTGCACCGTGCAAGCTGCCCCCGGCGGGGCTCCGCGGTTGAGCGTTAACCTGTGAACCTGGAGGTCACGGTTTGATGCCTGTCGGGGCCCATGCTCGGGTTGTGGGCTCGATCCCCAGTGTGGGGCGTGCAGGGGCAGCTGATCCATGATTCTCTCCCATCGTTGATGTTCCTCTCTCTCCCTCTCACTTCTCTATGAAATCAATGAAATATATATATGGATTGTCACTCTTCAAGGCCCTGAGCCCTTGTCCGGAGGCAGCAGCCCTGCTGCGCGCTGAGCCAACGTGTGCTGGCCCCTGGGTGCGGGGACAGGGCCCTGGGCGGGTGGGGCTCAAGGTGGGCCCTTGGCGCCAGGAGGATCTCGCTTTGGCTGGAGGAGGTGCAGCCCACCTGGCGGCACCCAGTCCGGCAGCAGCACTCAGGGCGATGAGAGCTGGTGACACTGAGGCCGCGGTGCAGGGGGTCCGGGCAGGGCTGCGGGGGCCTGCGGGCTGGGAGCGGCTGGTTTGTCCTGGGCTGGGGCTCCCCGGGGAGACAGGGGAGCAGGCGGTGGATTCCAGGGTTGTGGCCTCTCCCTGGGCCTTCCTGTGTTCTCGGGGACCATGGGAACAGGAATGAGCCTTTGGGCCCAGCGATCCCAGCGATGTGGGCGTGACCCCCGGTGCCTGGGCGCGGGGGGCGGGGGCGTCCCAGACCGCACGGAGCAGGCACCTCCGCACCGGGGCGCAGCCCGTGGAACCGGAGCGGGGCCGGGACCAGCGAGGCCTCCGGCCGTCCTCCCCCCTCCCCGGCTGAGTTCGCCCCTTGGGGCGGGGGAGGGTGGCTGGGCGCGGGAGTCGGGTGCCAAGCAAAGCCCAGGGCCCCCCAAGCCCAGAATGTTCCCGGCACCCCTGCCCCCGGGACCCTCAGGCCGCCCGCCTCTCGGGGGAGCAGCCGGCCAGCTGGCACGGGGTGCGGGTAGGGGAGGCCCGGCCGCCGGGGTGCGGAGACCAGCTGCCGCGGAGCACAGCCCGGGGCTCGGGTGTCGCCGGGGCGGGGCCGCCGCTCCACCCCAGGCCCCTCCCACGGACCCGCCCCCCGAGGAGGCCACGCCCCGTCGCCGCGCAGATGGCCCGGGTGGGCGCCCCGCCCCCAGAGGAGGCCCCGCCCCAGCTGAGGCCACGCCCCCGGCGCCCGCAGGTGGCTCAGGTGGGCGCCCCGCCCCCGTGGCCCCGCCCCAGCGGAGGCCCCGCCCCACCCAGGGGGGCCGCCAGGGGGGGCCACGTGGCCGCACAAATGACCGTCCGGGCTCCCCTGGCGGCCGGGCCTGCGGGCTGGGCCCGGAGCTTCCTGCCGGGAGGTAGGTGCCGGGCTGGGGTGGCGGAGGGGGAGCCGGACCGCCCGGGGCGGGGCAGGAGGGAGGCGGGATGCGGCCCCCCGGGTGGCAGCGCAGGGCCGGGTGGAGGCCGTGACAAAGCCGGGCCCAGCGTCCCGGAGCCCGCGGGGCTGGGCCGGCCCCTCCAGCCACCTGCTCCCCAGCCAGGCAGCCCGCCACCGGCTCCCCGCCCTTCCAGACAGCCTCGGCCCCTAAGAGCGGGCTCCCCACAAGGCTGGCCGCAGAGGTCACAGGCGGGAGGCTGAGTCCAGCCCAGGCCGGGCCGGGAGCCGCGGGCCCGTGCAGAGGGGCCGGGCAGCTGGAGACGGGAAGGGGCAGGATTGCCCCTGGGCTCCCCCGGGCCAGAGGGAGGCCAGCGTGTGGGCTCCTGGAGGGGCCCTTCCTGCCCCCTGGCCCTGGGCTGCCCTCAGACACCTCTGCCCTGTCCCCCCAACCCCCGTCCTCCCTGCCCTGCAGATGGCTGACCCCTCAGGACTCCTGGGGGTGGCAGGTGCCTCCCCGGTGTCAGCAGCCCAGCCCGCCGGCCGCACCCACAGAGCCTGGGGGCCGCAGATGGCCGGCGGGGGCAGCAGCTCGCAGGCCCCCCAGCTGTTACTCACCAGCGCGCTGGCCCGCGGTGTAACGGGCGTGTTCGTGTGGGCAGCCCTGGTGCTCACCTGCCACCAGGTAAGCCTCCCTCCGCGCCTCCGTCACCGCGCACGTGAGACGTGGCCGTCGCCGGGCCCTGCCCGGCCCGACTGGGATGGCGGCCTCGCGCGGTGGCTGTGGTGCTGATGTCAGAGCCGATAGACGAGCCGTGCCCGGGCTCTCCGAGTGGCAGCAGCCAGGGCACAGGCGGGCAGGGGGGGCGGGAAGGTGAGGTCTGCTCATCAGCCCTGCTCAGAGGGAGCAGAATGGTCCCGTTTCACAGAGGAGAAGACTGAGGCTGTAGGGAAGGGCTCTCCTTCCTCCACGGGCGGCGTCCCCGGAGGCGGCTGAGGGCTGGGACCTGCTCTGCAGGGTCAGAGCTGCCCCCTCAGACTCCTCACGGGGGAAGCGGGGGGCAGAGCGATGTGCCAGCCCAGAGGACATGTCTGCCTCGGGAGCGGCTGAGCAGAGGTGGGAGGCAGGAGCTGGTGGCCACCAGGGCAAGGCCCCGGGCGGAGGGGCCTTGGACATGGTGTGGGGAGCGGCCCTCAGCCAGGGTGCTGGAGCCATGGCAGGCTGCTGGGGAGCTGCGAGCAGAGCTGCCCACCGGGTTCTTCAGCCGGCGCTGGCGGGGGGACTGGGTTGGTGGGCAGGAGACTGGCGGGCAGGGGCGTGGGCACCCCTCTCGGCGAGAGTCGCCTGCTTCGTGGCCTCAGGTAGAAATGCCGGACACGCCAAAACCGGTGTGGCTCCGTGGATAGAGCGTCGGCCTGCGGACTGAAAGGTCCCAGGTTCGATTCCGGGCAAGGGCATGTACCTTGGTTGCGGGCACATCCCCAGTGGGGGGTGTGCAGGAGGCAGCTGATCGATGATTCTCATCAATGTTTCTAACTCTATCCCTCTCTCTCTCTGTAAAAAATCAATAAAATATATTTTTTTAAATAAAAAAAAAAAGAAGAAGAAATGCCAGACGTAAAGTAGACACAGGCGTGAGGGCGGGCCAGGCAGACCCCGGTGCCGCGGAGGGTGGGGGAGGGGTCCCTTCTGGTGGGGCCATCAGGGAGGACTGCCTGTAGGAGGTGGGAAGACGGGCAGGTGGGTGGCATGAAGCCACACCTCCTCCCCCGGAGGCTGTCGTCTGCAGAGCGAAGGCCAGAGGGCGGCAACTCAGAGCCCAGGGTGGGCTGTCTCCCTCCCCCTTGCAGCCTGAGCCTTGGTTTCCCCGTCTGTCTAACCTGGACCTGTGTGTGTGTGTGTGTGTGTCTGTGCTTCCCGGGGTCCGCCGCCTGGACAGACTGACGGAGATGCTGGGCTGTAGCTCTCGAGCCCCACCCTCGGCCCCCACCCGCCCCCCTGCCAGGCTCTGCCCAGCGGAGCCCAGTGGACAGACAGGAACGCAAGCCCTTGCTTTAAAGACAAGAGCCAGGCCGGCGAGGGCAGCGTTCGGCCAAGGCCATGCAGCCCGGCCGTGCCGGCTCTCGGAGCGGAGTCCACTCTCACCAGCGAAGGAGTGAGCGGCCGATAAGGAGGCTGTTCCTGAGGCCACCTGCCCCCGCCTGCCCTCGAGCTGCCCCCTGGGACGCTGGCACGCAGGCCTCTGCTCAGGCACTTCCTCCATGCAGCCTCCCTGCCACCCCCCCGCTCCCGGCGTCTCCTCCTGGCAGCCCTGGAGCAGCAGCCAGGCGCCAGCTGCCGGCTCTTCCTCGGGACCCTGTCGCTTGGCTGTTTTCTTCCCCCGAGGACGTTCCCATTGGTCTTAGGGAGAGGGAAAGACAGAACATCGATGTGCCTCCTGCACACGCCCCAGCCAGGGCCGGGGCCGGGGAGGAGCCTGCAGCCGAGGTGTGTGCCCTTGACCGGAACCGGACCCTTCGGTTCGCCGGCGGGAGCGCTATCCACTGCCCCACACGGCCAGGGCCCGTCACCTTTGTATGTTCCCGAGGAAAACCACGAGCTTTGTCACCTGTTCCCGTTGCCCCAGGTGGGGCAGCCTCTCCTCCGTGCGGACGGTGCGTTCCCAGGCATCGGGTCCTGCCCGCTTGCACCGTGGCGTGTCTGCCCCGTCCTCCCAGGGCACGTCCCGTTCTGGCTGCGTGGCACCCTGGTGCGTGGCCGAACCGGCGTGGTCCTCAGGGTGCTCGGCCGGACCAGCACCCTTCGTGGCTTTTTACTAGTAAAATACGTTTGTATTGATTTCAGGGAGGGAGAGGGAGAGAGAGAGGAACATCAGTGATGAGAGGGAATCTTGACCGCCTGCCTCCTGCACGCCCCACACCGGGGATGGAGCCCACAGCCTGGCCATGTGCCCTGACTGGGAACCGAATCCTGACCTCCTGGTGCCTCGGTTGGCAACCACCTGCCAAGCCTTTCTTCATCTCCTCTTTGGGGGTCACAGGGTACCGTCCCCGTCGAAATGCCAGACTGCCTTCCGGAATGTCTGTGCCCCTGGGACCAGGACTGCCCTTGGCAGGGTCTCCTCAAATGAATGAGTGAGTGAGTGAATGATTGAGTGAGTGAATGAAGGAGTGAGTGAATAAGTGAGTGAGTGAATGAATGAATGAATAAGTGAGTGAATGAGTGAGTGAATGAATGAATGAATAAGTGAGTGAATGAGTGAGTGAATGAATGAGTGAATGAATGAATGAGTGAGTGAATGAATGAGTGAATGAATGAATAAGTGAATGAATGAATGATTGAGTGAGTGAATGAGTGAGCCAGTGAGTGAGTGAATGAATAAATGAATGAATAAGTGAGTGAGTGGATGATTGAGTGAGTGAATGAGTGAGTGAATGAATAAATGAGTGAGTGAGTGAATGATTGAGTGAGTGAGTGAGTGAATGAATGATGGAGTGGATGATGGAGGGAATGAATGAGGGAGTGAGTGAATGAGTGAGTGAGTGGATGATGGAGGGAATGAATGAGGGAGTGAGTGAATGAGTGAGTGAGTGGATGATGGAGTGAGTGAGTGAGTGGATGATGGAGTGAGTGAATGAGAGTGAATGAGTGAGTGAATGAATGAATGAGAGTGAATGAATGAGTGAGTGAATGAGTGAGTGAGTGAGTGGATGATGGAGTGAGTGAGTGAGTGAGTGAGTGGTGAGTGGATGATGGAGTGAGTGAATGAGAGAGTGAGTGAGTGAGTGGATGATGGAGTGAGTGAATGAGGGAGTTGAATGAGTGAGTGGATGATTGAGTGGATGAGTGAATGAGTGAGTGAGTGAGTGGATGATGGAGTGAGTGAATGAGGGAGTGAATGAGTGAGTGGATGATGGAGTGAGTGAATGAGGAGTGAATGAGTGAGTGGATGATGGAGTGAGTGAGTGAGTGAGTGGATGATGGAGTGAGTGAGTGAATGAGTGAGTGGATGATGGAGTGAGTGAATGAAGGAGTTGAATGAGTGAGTGGATGATGGAGTGAGTGAATGAAGGAGTTGAATGAGTGAGTGGATGATTGAGTGGATGAGTGAGTGAGTGAGTGGATGATGGAGTGAGTGAATGAGGAGTGAATGAGTGAGTGGGTGAGTGGATGATGGAGTGAGTGAATGAGTGAGTGAGTGAGTGAGTGGATGATGGAGTGAGTGAATGAGGAGTGAATGAGTGAGTGGGTGAGTGGATGATGGAGTGAGTGAATGAGTGAGTGAGTGGATGATGGAGTGAGTGGGTGAGTGAGTGGGTGAGTGAGTGAGTGGATGATGGAGTGAGTGAATGAGGAGTGAATGAGTGAGTGGATGATTGAGTGAGTGAGTGAGTGGATGATGGAGTGAGTGAATGAGGGAGTTGAATGAGTGAGTGGATGATTGAGTGGATGAGTGAATGAGTGAGTGAGTGAGTGGATGATGGAGTGAGTGAGTGAATGAGTGGATGATGGAGTGAGTGAATGAGTGAGTGGATGATGGAGTGAGTGAATGAGGAGTGAATGAGTGAGTGGATGATGGAGTGAATGAGTGAGTGAGTGAGTGGATGATGGAGTGAGTGAGTGAATGAGTGAGTGGATGATGGAGTGAGTGAATGAGGGAGTGAGTGAGTGAGTGGATGATGGAGTGAGTGGGTGAGTGAGTGGGTGAGTGGATGAGTGAGTGGATGAATGAATGAGTGAGTGAGTGAGTGAGTGGGTGGATGATGGAGTGAGTGAATGAGGAGTGAATGAGGGAGTGGATGATGGAGTGAGTGAATGAGTGAGTGGGTGAGTGGATGATGGAGTGAGTGAATGAGGAGTGAATGAGGGAGTGAGTGAGTGGATGATGGAGTGAGTGGGTGAGTGAGTGGGTGAGTGAGTGGGTGAGTGGATGGTGGAGTGAGTGGATGATGGAGTAAATGAATGAGTGAGTGAGTGAGTGAGTGGATGATGGAGTGAGTGGGTGGGTGAGTGAGTGGGTGAGTGGATGATGGAGTGAGTGAATGAGGAGTGAATGAGGGAGTGAGTGAGTGGATGATGGAGTGAGTGAATGAGTGAGTGGGTGAGTGAGTGGGTGAGTGGATGATGGAGTGAGTGGATGATGGAGTGAATGAGTGAGTGAGTGAGTGAGTGAGTGGATGATGGAGTGAGTGGGTGAGTGAGTGGGTGAGTGGATGATGGAGTGAGTGAATGAGTGAGTGAGTGAGTGAGTGAGTGGATGATGGAGTGAGTGAATGAGGAGTGAATGAGTGAGTGGGTGAGTGGATGATGGAGTGAGTGAATGAGTGAGTGAGTGGATGATGGAGTGAGTGGGTGAGTGAGTGGGTGAGTGAGTGAGTGGATGATGGAGTGAGTGAATGAGGAGTGAATGAGTGAGTGGATGATGGAGTGAATGAGTGAGTGAGTGAGTGGATGATGGAGTGAGTGAATGAGGGAGTTGAATGAGTGAGTGGATGATTGAGTGGATGAGTGAATGAGTGAGTGAGTGAGTGGATGATGGAGTGAGTGAATGAGTGAGTGGATGATGGAGTGAGTGAATGAGGAGTGAATGAGTGAGTGGATGATGGAGTGAATGAGTGAGTGAGTGAGTGGATGATGGAGTGAGTGAGTGAATGAGTGAGTGGATGATGGAGTGAGTGAATGAGGGAGTGAGTGAGTGAGTGGATGATGGAGTGAGTGGGTGAGTGAGTGGGTGAGTGGATGAGTGAGTGGATGAATGAATGAGTGAGTGAGTGAGTGGGTGGATGATGGAGTGAGTGAATGAGGAGTGAATGAGGGAGTGGATGATGGAGTGAGTGAATGAGTGAGTGGGTGAGTGGATGATGGAGTGAGTGAATGAGGAGTGAATGAGGGAGTGAGTGAGTGGATGATGGAGTGAGTGGGTGAGTGAGTGGGTGAGTGAGTGGGTGAGTGGATGAGTGAGTGGATGAATGAATGAGTGAGTGAGTGAGTGGGTGGATGATGGAGTGAGTGAATGAGGAGTGAATGAGGGAGTGGATGATGGAGTGAGTGAATGAGTGAGTGGGTGAGGAGTGAATGAGGGAGTGAGTGAGTGGATGATGGAGTGAGTGGGTGAGTGAGTGGGTGAGTGAGTGGGTGAGTGGATGGTGGAGTGAGTGGATGATGGAGTAAATGAATGAGTGAGTGAGTGAGTGAGTGGATGATGGAGTAAATGAATGAGTGAGTGAGTGGGTGAGTGGATGATGGAGTGAGTGAATGAGGAGTGAATGAGGGAGTGAGTGAGTGGATGATGGAGTGAGTGAATGAGTGAGTGGGTGAGTGAGTGGGTGAGTGGATGATGGAGTGAGTGGATGATGGAGTGAATGAATGAGTGAGTGAGTGAGTGAGTGGATGATGGAGTGAGTGGGTGAGTGAGTGGGTGAGTGGATGATGGAGTGAGTGAATGAGGAGTGAATGAGGGAGTGAGTGAGTGGATGATGGAGTGAGTAAATGAGTGAGTGAGTGAGTGAGTGAGTGGATGATGGAGTGAGTGGATGATGGAGTGAATGAGTGAGTGGGTGTGTGAGTGAGTGAGTGGATGATGGAGTGAGTGAATGAGGGAGTGAGTGAGTGAGTGGATGATGGAGTGAGTGGGTGAGTGAGTGGGTGAGTGAGTGGGTGGATGATGGAGTGAGTGAATGAGGAGTGAATGAGGGAGTGGATGATGGAGTGAGTGAATGAGTGAGTGGGTGAGTGGATGATGGAGTGAGTGAATGAGGAGTGAATGAGGGAGTGAGTGAGTGGATGATGGAGTGAGTGGGTGAATGAGTGGGTGAGTGAGTGGGTGAGTGGATGATGGAGTGAGTGGGTGAGTGAGTGGGTGAGTGGATGATGGAGTGAGTGAATGAGGAGTGAATGAGGGAGTGAGTGAGTGGATGATGGAGTGAGTGAATGAGTGAGTGGGTGAGTGAGTGGGTGAGTGGATGATGGAGTGAGTGGATGATGGAGTGAATGAGTGAGTGGGTGTGTGAGTGAGTGAGTGGATGATGGAGTGAGTGGGTGAGTGAGTGGGTGAGTGGATGATGGAGTGAGTGAATGAGGGAGTGAGTGAGTGAGTGGATGATCGAGTGAGTGAATGAGGGAGTGAGTGAGTGAGTGGATGATGGAGTGAGTGGGTGAGTGAGTGGGTGAGTGAGTGGGTGAGTGGATGAGTGAGTGGATGAATGAATGAGTGAGTGAGTGAGTGGGTGGATGATGGAGTGAGTGAATGAGGAGTGAATGAGGGAGTGGATGATGGAGTGAGTGAATGAGTGAGTGGGTGAGGAGTGAATGAGGGAGTGAGTGAGTGGATGATGGAGTGAGTGGGTGAGTGAGTGGGTGAGTGAGTGGGTGAGTGGATGATGGAGTGAGTGGATGATGGAGTAAATGAATGAGGGAGTGAATGAGTGAGTGGATGATGGAGTGAGTGGGTGAGTGAGTGGGTGAGTGAGTGAGTGGATGATGGAGTGAGTGGGTGAGTGAGTGGGTGAGTGGATGATGGAGTGAGTGAATGAGGAGTGAATGAGGGAGTGAGTGAGTGGATGATGGAGTGAGTGAATGAGTGAGTGGGTGAGTGAGTGGGTGAGTGGATGATGGAGTGAGTGGATGATGGAGTGAATGAATGAGTGAGTGAGTGAGTGAGTGAGTGGATGATGGAGTGAGTGGGTGAGTGAGTGGGTGAGTGGATGATGGAGTGAGTGAATGAGGAGTGAATGAGGGAGTGAGTGAGTGGATGATGGAGTGAGTAAATGAGTGGGTGAGTGAGTGAGTGAGTGGATGATGGAGTGAGTGAATGAGGAGTGAATGAGGGAGTGAGTGAGTGCACACATGCACCGGGGATGAGACCGCACAGGGTGGTGGCCCCACGCCCTCTCCTCCCCCAGATCTACCTGCACCTGCGCGCCTACGCGGTGCCCAGCGAGCAGCGGCACATCGTCCGCCTGCTGCTCCTGGTGCCCGTCTACGCCTCCGACTCGTGGCTCAGCCTGCTGCTGCTGGGCAGCCGCCAGCACCACGTCTACCTGGACTCCCTGCGGGACTGCTACGAGGGTGAGCCCCTCCCCGCCGTCCCCGCCGCGTCCCCACCGAGTCCCCCGGCCGGCCGGCCTCCGGGGTCCGCCGGGCGGGGCCGCCCAGAGCCCAGAGGGAAAGGGTCTCGCGGGGTGGGCTCGCCAGGTGGGCGTCAGAGCCGCCGCCCTGTGCCCCCAGGGGCGGGGCCGGCCCCAGAGCAGAGCTGGGAGCCGGTGAGGGCGTGAGGGGAGGGTCCTGCGATGTGACCCGAGCCTCGGCGGCGTGGGGGTCGGGGAGACGTCCCCTGGGCTGGCCCTGCAGCCTTCGTCATCTACAGCTTCCCGAGCCTCTGCTTCCAGTACCTGGGCGGGGAGAGCGCCATCATGGCTGAGATCCGGGGAAAGCCCATCCAGTAAGCGCCCCCCAGCCCAGGGTCCCCCTCGCCCCGGGCAGCGGGCGGCCGGCCTCGGGACAGGCCTCAGGGACTCCACCCCCAGGTCCAGCTGCCTGTACAGCACCTGCTGCCTGCAGGGCACGACCTACTCCATCGGCTTCCTGCGCTTCTGCAAGCGGGTGAGGGTGCCGCCCGCCCGCCCCACCGCCCTGCGCCCCCACACCCAACCCTCACCCCCTCCGCCCTGCGCCCCCACCCTGCCCTGTGCCCCCCACCCCTCACCCCCCGCCGCCCTGTGCCCCCACCCCTCACCCACTCTGCCCTGTGTCCCCCCATCCCCTGCCCCACTCTGCCCTGTGCCCCCCCACTTTCCCTGCCCCTTGCCCATGCCCAGGCCACGCTGCAGTTCTGCGTTGTGAAGCCGGTCATGGCCCTGGTCACCATCGTCCTGCAGGCGGTTGGCAAATACCACGACGGGGACTTCAAGTAAGGCTGGCAGTGTGGCCGCGGGCAGGGAGGGTGGTCGCGGGCATGGGGGGTGGCCGCCGGACATGGGGGGTGGCCGCGGGCATGGCCCCTGACCCCTGCTGTCCTCTGACCCCCGCTGCCCCCTGACCCCCGCTGCCCTCTGACCCCCGCTGCCCCCTGACCCCGCTGCCCCCTGACCCCGCTGCCCTGACCCCGCTGCCCGTGCCCAGTGTCCACAGCGGCTCCTCTACGTCACCTGGTGCACAGCGCCTCGGTCAGCCTGGCGCTCTGCGCCCTGCTGCTCTTCCACGCCGCCACTCGCGAGCTGCTGCAGCCCTTCCGGCCGGCGCTCACGTTCCTCACCATCAAGCCGTCTCTTCCTCTCCTTCCGGCAGGGTGGGTGGCCGGCGCCCATGGCGGGCCCTCCCCCCGGGGCTGCAGTGGGTGGGGGTGGCCCGTAGAGGAGCGGTCCGTCAGCCCGGGCCGGCTGCAGGCACTCCCAGCCACTGGGCAGCGGAGGGCGCCAGGGCCGCGGGGAACCTCCGAACCTCGGTGCCCCGCTCGGTGGGTGCTGAGTGGCCGTCCCACCCAGGCATGCTGCTGGCCATCCTGGAGCACTGCGGCGTCATCCGCGAGGGCCAGGCCGCGGACGGGAGCAGGGTGGGCGCCGGCACGCTGGCCGCCGGCTACCAGAATTTCGCCATCTGCCTGGAGATGCTCTTCGCCTCCGTCGCCCTGCGCCACGCCTTCCCCTTCCGTGTGTACCGAGGAGGACAGCTCGCCAGGTGGGCGGCCCTGCGGCCGGGGCGGAGGGGGGCTCAGGGAGGCCCGGGGGGCGTGGCCACACCCCGTCCCCATCCGGGTCCCCACATGCCAAATGTCCACTCCCTGGGCAGGGGGACAGGGCGAGGCTGGGCGGGCCAGGAGCCTCGTCTGCACCTGGTCCGGGGGCGCAGACCGGCCGCAGTGGGCGGGGAGGGGCGGGCCGTTTGACACGGGCCCCAGGCGCCTGCCCCCCACACCAGGCCTGGGCAGCCGGACGGGGTCGGTTGTGTGGTGTGGCCCCTGGCTGCCCTGGGCAGCCCCCGAGGGAGGGCAGGAGCAGGCGGTGCCGGGCTGGGGTCGAGGGGAGCAGGGCCGTGGTGACCAGCCCCGTGCCGCCCGCAGCGCCCCGGCGCCCATGCAGAGCCTCTCCAGCGGCCTCCGGGAGACCATGAGCAGGACATCGTGAGCGACGCCATCCACAACTTCTCACCCGCCTGCCAGCTCTACACGCAGCAGGCCACGCACAGGCCCCGCCGCCCGGCACCCTCCCCGGCGCGGGGGCGGGGCAGGAGGAGCCGCAGCATCGAGAAGCAGATGCTGATCCCCTTGGAGGACCCGTAGGCCGGGGTCTGGCCGCTGGGACAGGGCAGGGCCCCTCGCCCCGGCCCTCCGCCGAAGCTCCTGCCGGCCCGGCCCGTGGGAGCGGGCGCCCGGCTGTCCAAGGAGCCAGGGACCTGGTGCAGCTGGCCTCGCCCTCCGGCGCTGGGTGGCCGCCCTGACGGGTCCCAGGCTGCAGGCGGCAGCACGGCTCAGGCCGTGGGGCGGGTCTGGCCGGTCCTCTCGGGCACTGCTCCCCATCCCTCGCCTGGAGGTGCTCCCGTGAGGGCCTGGGGGTGCGGGGCCCCCAGCCGAGCTTATTTATGCATAAACCGGGCTTTCTGGGACTCCCGGGCCCTGATGGATGCGGGCGGCGAGGTGGAAGGGGCCCGTGGTGCCAAGTCTGTGTACTGGGGCAGTGTCCCAGCTCCGAGCAGGACAGGACGGGGGGCTCACTGAATGCCCTGCCCCGCGCCCCTGAGGCTGGGACCCCCTCACAGCCCCTCCCACGTGGGTCCAGGCCGCACATACAGAGTGGGAGGGTGGAGGAGCTGGGGCCTGGAGGCGCGTCCTGTCCTCTTCTCCGTGTGTGTGTGTGTGGGGGGGGGGGGGGGGAGCGGTCTTGCTGCCGGACCTCTGGGAGCCTGGGAGTCGGGGTCACACATGGGCAGGCCTAACAGGAGGGGCGGGCTCTGCAGCTGAGTTCCATCCTGTGTCTGGGTGTCAGCAGGTGGCGGGGGGGGGGGGGCTGGGCAGCAGCACAGGCTCCCAAGAGCCTATAGGCAGGAGGCCCAGTGGCCACCGCCCTGCGAACCCCCCCCCCCAACCCTCGGGCCACCTGCTCCTGCATCACCAGGGAACCAGGCAGAGGTGCCAGGTCCAGACTCTCCACACAGAGTGGCGGGCGGCGAGGTCCTCCCTGGGCCTGGGACGGCTCTGGGGCAGCCTCCCTCCCGGGCCCAGCGGCTGCTGCTAAGAGAGGCCGCCCCCCCTGCGCCCGCTGGAAGGTCCCCTGAGGCTTATCTGGCCTCTGCAGCTGGCAGCCGCACCCAGGCTCGGTCCGCGGTTTGGCAGCGGCCCGGCCCTCCTGGAGGGAGAGGTGCCCACCAGGCGGGGGCCTTGTGGAGGCTGGGTCAGGGGAGCCCGCCCACCCCCGCGGGCCTGAGCTCCCAGCGCTGTGCACGGCAGTCAGAGGCCCAGGGACACACGGGGGCGGCGGGCGGCGGGGCAGGCTGTGCAGGGACAGACGGCGGTGCTGGGCTTGGTGCTTGGGAGGGAGGGGAGGTCGGCGTTTGCCAAGAAGCTGGCCAGACGGCACGCTCTTCCTCGTGACAGCCCGGGAGGCGGCCATGCCCAGAGGCTGAGCCACCTGCGGTCACAGCTGCGGAGACCCGCTCTCTCCGTCCTGGCCCCGAGACTCCTGTCGTGGGCAGAACCGGTCCAACGTGAGGGCAGAGCCGGTGTCCAGGTCCTGCCCGCCGGCGAGAGGCCCTGGGGTGTCAGGGCTGCCGCTCAGGCCTCGGGCCTGCCGTGGCCACGGGCAGGAGCGGCTTGCCTGGGCCTCGGTGCGCCCACCACTCACATGCACAGGCTCCGGCTCCTGGCCTGGAGGCTCTCGATGACCAGCTGGGCCGGCCCCGGGATCTGCTCAGCTGGGGACACCTGTGGCTGCCACTGACCAGCTCAGGGTGACAGCGGCCACTGCAGAGGCTGTGTCCGTGGATGGCCCCCGGCCAGGGCAGGTGGGACCTGGGAACCCTGCCCACCAACCAGGGAGGGAGCCTGCTGCCCCTCCCGCTGGCCGCCCAGCGCGGGACCAGGCAGCTCAGGAGACCCGACCTCAGCAGCACCTGGTTCGGGTGAAGGGAAGTGGGGGGACCACCAACCACACAGGAGACACCCCTGAAACGAGGAGTCTTTATTGCGAAGGTACAAAAGCGTCTGGCGGAGATGTACAGCAATAAATTAGGTGTGGCTGCGGGCACGGCATGCCCATGGGGACAGGGCCACGAGAGGGTCGTCTCAATAATTTATGTCGGGGCAGAAGCAGCACAAAATAAATATTGAAATGGAATTGCTGAGCGCCGAGGCGAGGGGCGGGCCTGCCCTGGGAAGGCAGGTGCCCGTGGAAGATTCCGGTCTGAAGCCCAGGGCCTCCCTGTCCTCTTAAATAAAAGTCCACCTATTAAACGTGACAGTGATGGTCATAATCGGGAAGGAAAAGCACGAGGGATGCACCAGGCCTCCCGCGACCCCTGCCCCCGGGGGAGGGGGTAGCTGGGCATTCTAGGAACCCAGTGGGCAGGCCCAGAGGGCAGTGGGAAGACGGGGGCAGGCAGAGCTCCAATCTGGATCTTCCGCCCGCAGCCCGCTGCACATGTACAGTATCAAACAGGAAGAGGTACAAAACCCGACGATAAAATGTTTATAGAATTTTATATATATATATATATACTTCTCTTTTAAATACTCCCCGGTCCTTACTGACATCCAATGTGGATTACCTACAGCTATGGCGTCGACAGTGCCCACCCCGGCCTCACTCTGGGGCCGCTCGCCCAGCCCCCCGGACCCCAGGACAGGACGCAGCCGCGGGCCAGCGGTCACTGTCCTTCGGGGACAGAGGCAGCCGGGCCGGACGCGGGCCTCCGCCCCTCCTCCAGGCGGCGTGCCTTCACAGCTTGCTGGTCCTCCCAGGCGGGGTCAGGAGCCTGGGCTCCGGGCGGCGTGGGGCTCGGGCTGGGACTGCCCCAGCCTCCTCCCAGGACGGGCGGCTCCTGCAGCAGCGCCGAGGGCAGGAAGCCCCGGCAGAGGTCACCGAGGTCACCCGTGGCTCCCAGAAGGGTGCAGGTGATGATGAAGCACCAAGGTTGCAGGGTCCCGTCCTCTGTCCAGACACCACGCAGGCGCCCCACCTTCCGGCCTGTGCCGCCTCCTGCACCCCTCTCCTCCCTCCTCTGGCTGCAGGAACCAGGCGCAGCCCAGCTCCACCTCCAACTCCCACGGCTGAGCAGACCCCCTGCGCCAACCCATTCCACCGAGCTCCCCTCCTCCCCCTCCCGCCCCAGCCCCCCCCAGCCCAGGCTCTGCAGGTCGGCAGGGCTGGAGGGCTGCAGCCGGGAGCTGGGTACCTGCCTCGTCACCGACACAGGGACACTGCCCCGTGATGCCCGTGAGCAGCGGCTGCTCCAGGCCCAGGAGCCCCCCTTTGCCCGCCGCCCGGCACAGGGCGCGGCCGCGGCGGGCACGGTGCGTGTGGCCCAGCAGAAGGCTCCTCCTGGGGCAGCCGGGCGGCCCGGGCAGTGGGGCTCCAGCCGCCGCAGGGACCAGGCTCCGCTGCTGGCAGCTGCTGAGGCTGGAGGTGGGCAGGGCCCTGGGGCCTCAGGCCGGAGCCTCCGAGGCCCCCCGGGAGACAGACCCTAAAGCGACCGAGGGCGGCCAGTGCGTGTGCGTGTGCGTGTGCGCGTGCGGGCGCATGTGGGTGCGTGCAGGAAGGCGTGCGGCACACAGGTCCGTGGACCCTCCTCTCCGCCGGCCCCACGGGAGCCCCGTGGACACTGCACGTGGCCTTGGTGTTGGGATCGGCCCCGTGGGCCCTCGGACGGCACGAGGGACGTGCCCGGTGCCCCTGCGCCCGGCCCGGCACTAGGAGGCGGCCGAGAAGGGCGCGGAGGGCGACTTGACGATGGTGATGACGCTGGTGGTGGCCGCCTTGGAGGGCGCCACGGGCCCGCGGGCCACGGTGCGCGCGAAGGTCTGCAGCGCCTCGTACTTGGAGCGCAGGGCGCCCAGCTCCAGCCGCATGCTGGCGTTCTCCGAGGCCAGCTTCTCCACCTCGCGCTGCAGCTCCGCCCGCTGCCGCTCCAGCTCCTCCTTCTGCGTCACCCGCTTCACGCGGCAGCTGGCGGCGTAGCCGCGGTTCTTGAGTGTGCGCCGCCGCTGCTTCAGCCGCGCCACCTCCTCCCGGGACAGGCCCCGCAGGTGCTGGTTCAGCTCCCGCACCGACATGGACACCAGCTCCTCGTCGCTGAGCACCAGGGCGTTCTCGCCCGCCTCCTTCTTGACCTGCGGCCGGCCGGGCACAGGTCAGCGCCAGGCCCGGGTCCCGCAGCCCCGCCCCCACCAAAGGTCGCCAAGGCGCATCCCGTGGCCACGGCCCGGCTACACAGCCACAGCCTCCAGGGCGCTGCCTTGGGGCCCCAGAGCCTGGAGCGGGACGGACAGGCAGGCGGGTGCCAGGTGCACGAGATCCCAGGACCAGAGGCAGAGGCCTGAGGGCACAGCCAGCCTCCGGCTGAGGAGTCAGAGCAGACCCACCGCCCACACCGGGCCCCCCCAGGGGTCCTCCGCCCGGGCTGAGGGCTGGCGCCTCCGGAGGCCACGCCTGACTGTGCCCCTCACTTGGTGGCACTCCCTCAGCCCAAGCCCTGGCACAGGCCTCCTTCCTCACCGCGGACAGGCGCAGCTGGCCTGGGCTGCCCCTCTCACCCGCTCACCTTTTTTTTTTTTAAATATAATTTTATTATTTCTTAGAGGAGGGGAGAGGGAGAGAGAATCATTGATTGGCTGCCCCCTGCACGTCCCCTATTGTGGATCAAGCCCACAACTCAACCTGGGACCCACGGAGCCGCCCGGCCAGGGCGCCCGCTCACCTTTAATGCCTTGTTCGGTTTGGGATTAGTCGTCATAACCTGGGCGCCGTCACCTGCACAGAACTGCCCGGAAATCGTAACTGGAAGGCAGAGAACAGAGGCCGCGTGGTCAGTCCCGCCTGTGCCGCCACCAGTGACCGAGCAGGGCCGTTCCGGCAGCCGAGAGGCCCGAGGAGGCTCAGCTCACCCCCCTCCGTCCAGCTGCCGCGCCCCGAAAGCCCGGCAGCCCCCACCCTCCTCCGGGGCTCCCCCAGGGCAGGCCCTGGCCTGGGCAGTGTGGGGCCCCAGGACCAGGCGGATGCCCAGCCACGCCTTCACTCCAGCCCCGGGGACGCCAGGCTGAGCAGAGTGGCTTCCGCGGACTCTGCCGCAGCACCTGTGAGTGCAGGACCCACGTTAGGGGCCCGAGTGTCCGCAGGACAGGCACCACGGAGCCCCCAGCCTCGGGGCAGCACCTGCCGACCTGCCGTCACCCAGAGGAAGGGCCCCCGGGGCAGGAGGCGCCGCCCTCCCGCTGGCCTACCTCCGCCCAGGACTCTGCCGCCGTGACATCACCGCCTCCCCCTGGCTGCCCCTGGCTGCCCGGCTCAGAGGGGGGCAGGGCACCGAGGCCGCCTGCCCGGGGCAGGCGGGGAGCGGGAGCTCGGCCCGTCCGGCGGGAGCCGTCCCGGCCGCCCGGTGTTTGCGTCTGCATTGTGTCACACTCTAATCATTCACCAAAAAGCCAGCCAAGCATCCCAAGCATGACTCCCCTCCGATAGTTGCCATGGCGACCTTGGGAAGTGGCCAACCCCTGATGGTTGTCATGGAAACAGAGAAGCCCACAGCAACAATGGCTCTGGGGCAACAGGGCAGACACCACAGGCTGTGGGGCAGGAAGCTCACCCCGTGTCCCCGTGGCAGGGGGGGCACCAGGCTTGCTGGTGGCTGTCTGCCAGCTCGCAGGACCCGGTGCACCGGGCATCCTGACACCAGACAAACACCACAGGGGTCCCCGGGCTCTGGAGCCGCATCAGCCTCCATCACAAGCACGGCTCCACCCGCCCTCCCTCAGCCGAAGCAGGACCCTCCCACGGCCCCCCTGGGCCCCCACCACCCACTACCCCCTCACCACCAGGCCTCAGCGCCCAAGCCTGTGGCCCCAGCACGCCCAGGGGCCCTCTCCGGGGCCCCGATGGGGAGGAGGGAGGTCCGGCTGGGGCAGCGGGCGCTCCAGCTCCCCACCCTCACGTGGTCACACATGTGTGCCTGGGACGATGGAGCGCTCAGAGCTGCTTCCCAGCGGCGTGACCCTGGCATCGGGGTGGCCGGCTGGCGCTCCTGGCCCGCCCCTCGGCGCGGGGTCAGGGCGCTGCAGAGCGGCGGGCTGTGGGAAACTTTTCCACGCCGTCGCCCTCATCGCCACCGAGGGTGGCGGTGTCTGGGCTCCGGGCCCAGCCACACGTCATGGGGGCCGGAGCCGGCATAGCTGAGCGGTGAGTCACTGGCTGTTTACAGAGCAGAGCTCACATTCCCACAGCCGGCCCCACCCGCGGGCAGCGGAAGGCCAGCGAGGACTGCCCGGAGCGGACGGGACGCTGCGTCCACAGCCAGAGCGGCCGGGGCAGCGCAGGGCAGAGCCCCCTCAGTGCCCACGGGCCCACCACGGGGTCTGTGCTGGGATGCGGGCACAGAACCAGGATGCACACGGATGGGCTTCCCCCTCCCCTGCAAGCAGCCCCAGGTCACGCCCCACACCCACCAGGCGGAGGACCCTGAGCCGCTGGGGCCGGGGCCCGGGCAAGGAGCCTGGCAGAGACAGGAGGGGGCTCAGGGTCCCCACCTGGGGCCTGGCCTCGGCTCCTGTCGCAGTTCACAGACTTCTGTTCGAGGAGCAGCGGGACGAGAGGGTGTGTGTGTGAATGTAGGGGCGACAGGTGGTTGCCGAGGGAGAAACAGCCCAGAAACCAGCTCCTCTGGGGTCCCCATGCACCCAACCACCACCAGGACCCCGCGGGCCGGCCACGCAACGCAGACAGGTGCTCTGTAAGGAGGTTAACGAACAGCCCGTGTCACGGCTGCTCTCACATCGTCTGCTCCGTGTGTGACCCAGCGGGCAGCAGGGACCGTTCCCAGACGCGCACCCAGTGGGCGAGACTGCAGCCTCGGGCAGCCTGGCACCCGCACCGGCACTGGTTGCACCAAACACCGAACACGCCACCTGGGCCCAGCCCTCGAGCATCAAACTCACACCAGATCCCAGTGCCGGGCGGGCCGCTGAGTGGACCCGGGGGCGGCCACAGGCTCAGCTCCCACCCACAGGCCGGGCCCGGCGCGCCAGCAGCACCTGTCCCTTCGGTGGCTCCCTTTCTAGCTCGGGGCTGGTGTCTACCCAAAGCTGGGAGCCTCGCCGGAGGCACACCTGCCCGGCCAGCGGGGAAGCCCACCTCCAGGGGGACGGTCCCCAGGGCAGCGAGCGCAGGCCCCACGGCAAGCACGGTCCTGCCGGCGGGCAGGAGGCGGGCGAGGAGGGGGGTCTGGCCCCGGTCACTTCCCTCTCCGGCTCCCAGCAAACCCGGCTGCTGGCCACGGCCGCCTCCCCTCGGCCAGGCTGTGGCCCTCCGTGTGCGGTGACCCACCCATGCAGCCCTGGGCTCAGCCAGCGGGCAGAAGGGGAGGCATAGACCCTGGAAGGTGAACCTCTCACCTAGGCTGGCGGCCGCCCAGCCTGGGGTGAGCTCGGGCAGCGGCGTGGGGGCCCTCAGCACTCCCCTCCTGAAGGCAGTGAAGGGACGCCGGGCGCTGCCCATCAACCCGCCCAGCCAGCCGATAAAGACAGGCCTCATCCGGGCTCCCGGCTGGGGGGGGGGTTGGGGGGCAGGTCCTGGCAGGGCAGGGGCAGCAGGAAGAAGGGAGGGAGGAACAGGGCTCCTTGCAGCCTACTCACCCGCCCACCCTGAGGCCCCCTCTGCTCCAGGCCCCTTTCCCAAGTGGCCCGATGCCACCCGCCCTGTGACCCACTGCAGACGCGCCCAGAGTGAGCCCCTTCAGTGGGGTGTGCTCCAGAGCCTCGCTGGGCACCCCAGCCCGGCCCTCACTGGGCTTCAGGCTGGCCTGGCCGGCTGCCCTCCAGGCATGACTGTGCCGGCCTGAGGACGGCTGGTCACCTTGCCGTGCGGTTTGGGAAGCTGTGTCATCCTGGCTGCTCGGGGTGACGAAGGCAGTTCCAGCGGCTGCAGGCCGAGTGCCACACCCAGCCCACGCCCTGGACCTGCTCTCCTCACCCGCTTCTGCCTGGGCCCCCAGCTCTGGGTGGGCCTCCGCCCCAGAGGCCCGTCCTCTCCCAGCCCCTCCTACGCGGCCCCCAGGGCCCGCCGCCCTGTCCTGACCCACAGCTCAGGTGACAACCCACCACACTGTCACCCAGAAATCGCCCTCGCAAACCTGGCCTGCTGGCCTCAGCCCCTCCCTGCTCTGGCCGGCAGCTGGGGCCTGGCTGCCCCCCAGCCTCCCTGGAGGACCCTGACCCACCACACAGCCCCAGCCGGGCAGAGGGAGGCCATTCCCGCAGCCCCTCGCTGCCCGGCCTCCTGCCCAGACCAGGCCTGCACCTCTGGCTTCCAGAGCCCCCACAATCTCCCCGGCTCCCCACTTCTCCCGTGGTCCTGCCCTCCTGTAGTCATGGGCACCCTCCCTGAGCACACATACGGGCTGCGCCCAAGGTCTGCCCCCTCACACCTGCCCCTGCCCCTCCACACCTACCCCTGCCCCCTCACACCTACCCCTGCCCACCGCCTGGGAGACGAGGTTTGTGTGTAAGCAGGGTGTCTGCACTGCACCCAGGAGGGGCCTGGGGGGGGCTTCCACCCAACATGTGCCCTGACAGGCAGACAGGAGAGCAGGCGGTGCTGGGCCGGGCCAGGGCCCAGGCTGGGCTCCACTGAGACGCGGTGAGTGTGACTGTATGCGTATCATTGTGTATGTGTGCCTCTGCGACTGTGACTCTGTGAGTGACTGTGTGTGTACATGAGTGACTATGTGTGAGTGTGTGACTGTGTGTGAATGTGTGTGTACATGAGTGACTATATGTGTGTAATAGTATATAGTATATCTATGACTGTGTGTGTGTATATTAGTGGCTGTGTGTGTATGAGTGACTGTGTATATTAGTGACTGTGAGTGTGTATAGTGTGTGTGACTATGTGTTTACTGTGTGATCTGAGGTTTATCCCTACCTGCCCTAAAACTCAAGTTTTAAGCTGACACTTCCGACTTCCTGAAACCTAAGAAAGAGGAAGCATGACAAGAGTGTGATTATAAAAGCAAAAGTAAACATCAAAGGGGCAGTTCCTCAGGATGGGGCACGGAGGGGGTGGGGTGGGGCAGAGAGGGGGAAAGGGGGAAGAGGATGTGGGTCAGAGAGGTTGGGGGGCAGGGGGGAAGGGGGGACAGAGAGGAGGAGCAGGGGGTGGGGTGGGGGCAGGGGAAGGGGGGCAGAGAGGAGGGGCACGGGGTGGGGTGGGGGCAGGGGGAAGGGGGGCAGAGAGGAGGGGGGGCAGGGGGAAGGGGGGACAGAGAGGAGGGGCAGGGGGCAGAGAAGCGGGGCAGAGACGGGGGGGGGCGGGGGGTGAGGGCAGAGGGAAGGGGGGCAGAGAGGAGGGGCAGGGCAGGGGGAAGGGGGGTGGGGGCAGGGGAAGGGGCAGAGGCAGCGGAGGTGAAGGTGAGTCACTGTGGGCTCCATGCAGCAGCCCCAGGGCGCTGCCAGCGGGCAGGGCGGCCCTTCCCGGTGGACAGGACACGCAGGTCCACGCGGGCCTCAGACGGGCGGCCAGGCCCGCTGGCGGCTCCGCCTGGGGCGGCCAGAAGCACAGGCCCGGGCGGAGGGGAGCTGGGCTGCGGGCACGGACCGGTGCCCGGGCGGCCGCTCCGCTGGGCGGCGCCGGGAGGGGGGCGCTGCGGCCCCGGGTCACACACGGCCCCGCCCCAGCCATCGGCACAGGCAGCCCGGGTCCGGGCCGGGGCCGGCCCTGAAGCAACAGGTGCGGCGCCCCCTCCGCCCGGGCCGCACCCAGACCTCCCGCCGCCTCCCGCCTGGCGCGCCGGCCGGGGCAGGTGGGTCCGCTGGCGGCCGGGCGGCGGGGACCGGAGGAGGCTGACCGGGCGGCATCGGCTCCCGCAGCCGCCCAGGACAGGAGGTGCCCGGGCGGGAAGACCCCGCTCGGCGTGGGGACCCGGAGGTCCGGGCGACGGCGGCTCCGGGAGCCAGGCAGCTCGCCACCCCCCCCCCCGGCTCCGGCGGCCCGGCCCCCGGCCCCCAGCTCGGCGGGAGGACCCGCGGGAGGACGCTCCGCCGGAGACGCCCGTTCCCGGCGGAGAGCCGCGCCGCGCGGCCGGGATTTGGGGGACACGTGCGCCCCCGCAGGCCTCCCTCCGGGACCCGGCCGGTCGGCGCTCAGAACGTGCCTGGGCCGGCGGCCCCGTCCCTCCCCTCCGCTCCCGATCGCAGCGGCCGCGGCGGGAAGGGGCCGCGGGCGGCGGGCAGCACGCGGGCGCCCGGGACGGAGGCCGAGGGCCCGGCGGCCACGCGCTCCGGCACGTGGCGGTGTGCTCGCCGGCGCCGGGCCGCCGCGGGGCCGGGCAGGTGGAGCGGGAGGGCCGCGGAGACGCCGGCCGCCGCCCGCCGCCCGGAGCCGGCTCCGCCGAGAAGAAAGGAAGCGATCGGCCCGGGCCGGGAACACGCCGCCGCCCTCGGGCAGCGCACCTGGCGCAGGTGCGCGGCGGCGGGGCTCGGTCCCGCCCCACTTCGCCCCGAGTCCAGGCGCCCGGATGGCGGAGGCCGCCCCGCCGCGCCCCCGCCGCGCCGGCCCACCCCGCCGCCCGCGCCCCTCACCTGGCGTCGCGCGGGGGCCGCGGGGCGCGGCCGACTCCTCGCGGGCACGCGCTCTCCTCCCGCTGGCGCTCACGCTCGCGCTCCCCGGGGCCGCCGCCCGCGCCGCGCGCTCCGGCTCCGACTTCGCGAAGAACAACAAGTCCCCCCGCCGCCGCCAGCGCGCCCGCCCGCCCGGCCGCCCAGCATCTGACACCGCTTCCGGGATCAGCGTCAGCGCGCGTCACGCCGCCCCGCCCACCGCGCACCCCACGGCGAGCGCCATGGCCCCGCCCACTGAGCCCCGCCCACCGCGCGCCACCACCCGGAGCGCGCGCCACGGCCCCGCCCCTAGGCCCCGCCCACCGCGCGAGACCACCCGGAGCGCGCGCCTTAGCCCCGCCCACCGCGCGCCACCACCCGGAGCGGGCTCCTTAGCCCCGCCCCTAGGCCCCGCCCATCGGGCCACAGAGCCCCGCCCACCTCCCACGGCAGCGTCCTGCCCGCCGCCTTCAGGGCCCGGGTCCGCCCACGGAGCCGCGTGGGACCCGCCGGGCTCGCCCCTCCGGAGCCCGCTGTCCCCGGCGTGGGAGCTGGCCGGCCGTCGCTCCTCCAGCGCCCTGTGCCGCGCTGGGTCCCTGTGCCGGGAGCCCCCTTTCCGCCCCGGAGCGCTTCTCTGGGCCCGGAGGCGGGACGGCTGGCTCTTGTCTGGACCCCATTTCCCTGGTCCCTGGGCGCCCACCGCCTTCCCTGGGCTCAGAGTCCGGGGCTACCCTTCTGTCCCGGGACCCAGGACAGGTCCCCGGGTTTACCACAGGAGGGGCTGGCCCGGGGCTGACCCGGTCCTCCGCCTGCACCCAGGAGGAGGAGAGGGCGCCCGGAGGCCACTCCTGACCGACACCCCCATCTGGCTTCTGATCCCATTTTTGACCATCACGAGGGAAAAGAGAACTTCCTGTCTGCAGGAGGGCCAGCAGCTGACATGGTGATGGGTGGTGTGACGCAGCTCCCCTGTCCGGGCTGCAAGACTAGGCCTGGGGACAGTCCCGCCTGAGCCCCAGCTGACAGCTGACAGCACACACACACACACACCCCCCCCAGGGACACAGGCCCGCCGAGGCAGGCCCTCAGGGCGGCCTCCTCCCTGCAGATGGAGGACAAAGCTGGCTAGGTCACAAGGCCGGGCCCCTCCCAGTGGTAAGGAGCTGCCTCCCAGGCTGCCCGCAGGTGTGGGAATGAAGGGGGAAGCCCGCCTTGCCCAGGGCTAGAAACATTTTTAGCCGAACAGGTTTGGCTCAGTGGATAGAGCGTCAGCCTGCGGACTGAAAGGCCCAGGTTTGATTCTGGTCAAGGGCATGTATCTTGGTTGCGGGCACATCCCCAGTAGGGAGTGTGCAAGAGGCAGCTGATCTATGATTCTCTCTCATCGATGTTTCTAACTCTCTGTCCTTCTCCCTTCCTCTCTGTAAAAAATCAATAAAACACATAATAAATTAATAATAATAAATAAATAGAAACAGGTAACACCAATTTAAAAAATAAAATAAAAAAATAAAAATCCAAACTCCATGAAAAAAAAAAAAAAAAGCCAAGGCAAAAATCACCGTAAGCCCAGCCAGAACACAAAGCAGGTGTATCCTGGAAAAACTACGTGCAGCCCTCGCTCAGGGCCTGTCCCCCTCCCACGCCCAGGGCCCCTAGAAATAGAAAAAGGAAAGACAAGGAGCAAAGGCTTCCACCGGGGGAAAGAGGCCGTGACGGGGACCACAGGACAATGACACTGCAGTTCCGTTCCGTCCATCAGAGCGCCCACACGGGCCCAGGGCCTCTCACAAGGCCGGGGTGGAGGGGAAGAAGAGGGACTGGAGGGGCAGGAGTTGGGCCTTACTTGCCCTCGGACCCAGCAGGCTCACTTCTAGAAATCGGGGCCAGAACCACTGTTGTCAGTGTGGAACTGGGGGTGTGCAAGGATTACCTCTGGGGCATAGGCTGGGGTGGAGGGTGGGACACCGCCACGTGGCCATGGTTAGGGCCACGGCAGGGTGAAGTTTGCGCAGCTGTGAGCGGCTGCAGCGGGTCCCTGTACGGGGCGGGGCGCACGACCTCGGGGCGCTGGGTGCAGGGCAGGTGCAGGCCTGGTGCAATGTGCTGGGTCCCCGGGAAGGAGGGTCCCTGCCTGTGTCCGAGCTTGTCCCCAAGGGGAGACTGGGAGGGTCAGCAGGTGGACAGAGAGGTTCCTTGAAGGAGGGGTGAGGGGGGGGATTGAAGGGGGTCTCTGCACACCTCTTGGTGTGTCTAGGTTTGACTGTGGGACCATGTGTGTGTGTTACCAAGTTGTTAAAAATGAAACAAAATAGAGGGAACCGCCAGGCCTGGGGAGGGCTCAGCTTCTTTCTTTCTTCCTTTCTTTTTAAATCTTGACTGTTGTCAGCGTTCTATAGGCCCCCCTGCCCCATTACCCCCTCCCAGCTGCTCCCGCCCTCGAAGACAGCTCAGTTCCTGAATGGCCCCCCGCCCTCGCCTTCCCGCGGCCATACCGGGCAGATCTCCCGTGAGCCCAGCGGCTCTCCGAGGCCCCGCCAGAAGGGGCATCCGGGCCCCACCGTTGGCTCACGGCCTGACGCTGCCACCCGCCCCGTGGCCTCCGGCGTGGGTGAAGAGAGCTCTAAGCTTAGAGGACAGGCAGTCGGGAGATGACGGCCCCCAGTGTGCCCTGTGGCCGTCCCAGTGTACCTCACCTCACCGCCCCCCCCCCCCCCCCCCGCTCCAGCGCTGGGGACACCGGGCTGGGCCGGTCAGGGAGATACTGCCCGTCCCGCCCAGCTGGCCCGGGCGGCAGTGGGCGCAGCTGCTCCCCAGCCCAGAGGCAGTTAGACCACAGCAGCTGCAGCCCCGCCGGCCCCCTCCCTTCCCCTCCGCTCGGGCTGGGCCTTCCCGCTCATGGTCCCCCCTCTGGCTGCCCAGGCGCTCTCCTCCCTCAGGGGCAGCGGGGCCCACGGGAAGCGTGCCCACCAGGTCAGGCCCGGGAGGGGGATAAGGGTTCTTGCCTGCTCCAGGGACTGGCAGAGATGACCAGGGACTGTGGGGTCGGAAGCCTGCCCCCTCCATCACTCATCACCCCGAAGTAAGCCAGGTGTGCTGCCCTCGGTCCCCACGGAAGGTGGGCCATACAGAGAGGGACAGACGGGTGGGTAGCAGGGTCCGAGGAGATTTTCTTTTATATATCTTATCTCCCCTGTTTCCCCGAAAATAAGACAGTGTTTTATATTAATTTTTTCTCCCAAAGATGCACTAGGTCTTATTTTCAGGGGATGTCTTATTTTTCCATGAAGAAGAATACGGTACACATTTATTGTTAAATGAAAGTAAAGGAAATTTATTACCTGTACACGGTACGGTAGTATGGTAGTTGTCAACACAAACCAGACAAACTGAATCCTACGGTCTCAAGAATTTACTCATTTATTCAATGACAATCGTGTCATCATCTTCTGGAACATCATCATAACAACCCAATTCCTGAATTTCCTGGTGAATTTCTTGTGATTCCATTTCTTTCAGAATCAGTGGACCAAATCTCTCATGTTTAGCCTGGGGGGGCCTTATTTTCGGGGGGTGCCTTATATTTCACTCAGAAGGAAACCTGTATAGGTCTAATTTTCGGAGGATGTCTTATTTTCGGGGAAACACGGTAATAGAGAGGGGATATGCTGATTGACCCTCACCGGCTTCCTCCCCTGACCATCTGGCCCTGGGAAGCAGCTTCTGGACACCCTGGGGCTGTACTGACCTGTCCAGATGCTGGACACCGATGGTGACCGCTGCCAACCGCACTGCACCCACACTGACAACCCTGGTACCTCCCATTTGAGGCCCCCCCAGCCCTGCCTGCAGACACTGAATAGTGTTTCACAGCTCTAACCCCTCGGCTTGGTTGCTCTGGGCCGGCTGCCCTGGGGCACCTGGGGGCCCCCTCTGGTCACGCACCATGCGGGGCGTCAGCTCTTAGGGACCCTTATGGCACTCCTAGAGGAGGTCTCGGGCAAAGGCCTGGGCTTTGGGCTAGGCTAGTGGTTGGCAAACTGCGGCTCGAGAGTCACATGCGGCTCTTTGGCCCCTTGAGTGTGGTTCTTCCACAAAATACCATGGCCTGAGCGAGTCTGTGTTGAAGAAGTGGCATTAGGAGAAGTTTAAGCTTAAAAAATGTGGCTCTCCAAAGAGATTTCAATCGTTGGGCTGTTGATATTTGACTTGGTTGGCTAATGAGTTTGCCGACCACTGGGCCAGGCTGTTGCTCCAGGTTCCTTGCTGCTGGTAGGGAGGTGGCTGACTCCCCAGGACTGTGAGGCCCTCCCTAGTTTGGCCCGAGACACCCCAAGAGGTGTGAGGGTCAGTCATGTCGGCATGGAGCCCTGTCCTCTGCCACGAAGGAGCCTTGTTGCTGTGACAGTGATCCAGCCTGCAGGCCAGGAGCCCCAGGGAACCGCTGGAGTTGGCAAGTCTCTCCTGCTCTTACGCAGTGTCCCCTGTGCCCCTCCTCCCTCCCACCGTGGGGACCCCAGAGCCTCCCTTTGACCCATACATGGGAGAGCAGGTCTCTGAAGGTCCCGCAGGCAGATTGGAACCCTGTTGCCACCCTTTCTAGCAGGCATCCTGGGGCCTGCCGCTCAATAGCGCCGCCTGCTTGGCTGCCCAGGGACAGGCATCCGCGGCTGCGAGACACCGCCGGCCTCCCGCCGCCAGAGGGCGCTGCAGGCACCGCGCAGGCGCCGCAGCCCCTCTCGCCGCCGTGCCCGCCTTCCCCGCCGCGATGTTTTGCTTCTGGTTTTCCCGGAAGTTGATTCGCTGAAGTCGACTTCCGGTTCCGGGGTAGCCTCGGTGGTGGCGGCGGCGGGGAATCGGTGCTGGCGTAGCTTGTGGGGCTCCGCGGCTGCCTGCGGCCCCGACCCTCCCGGCGGCTCCGAGGCGGCGCTCGCGCGGCTCCTTCGCTCCCGCCCGCCCGGCGGGGCCCGGGCCGAGCCGCAGCGGCCGCGGGGGAATGAATGAGCGAGCGGGGCGCCCGCCTGGCGCTGGTGCCCCCCGGTGACGGCCCGCGCGGGGCGGCGAGCAGGCCGCGCCATGAACCGCGCCAAGGCCCCCGCCGTGCGCCGGCCCAGCGCGGCGGCCAAGACCTCAGGTGCGCGCTCCTCCCGGGGCGTCCGGTGTCCGCGCCGCAGGCAGGGCCGCGGGAGGCGGCGGGCCAGTCCCTGGGACCCAGGCCCCGCGGCACGTAACCTCCGCCCGAGTGCCCAGCTGTGCAGACCCGTGTGCGCTGGGGGCGGCCGGCGGGCAGCTGGCAGCGTGACCCCCAGCACCGGCTGGGGACCCTGTGGCCTGGGTCCTGCCGCGGCCCTCGCTGGCCCCGGAGGTGGCGGGAGCTGGAGCCCGGCCCGGTCCCACCTGGGCCGCCATGTGAAGGCCCACGTTTCTCCGCCCCCTCTCTCCCCCTCTCAGGGCACCCTCCGCCTGGCGACTTCATCGCTCTGGGCTCCAAGGGTCAGGCCAGCGACTCCAAGGCGGCGTCGGCCCTGCTGAAGCCCGCGCCCTCCGGCCTGCCGTCCGAGCGCAAGAGGGATGCCGCCGCGGCCGCCCTGGCTGGAGCCTCGGCCCTGCCGGGCCTGGCCAAGCGCCCCAAGCTGCCCGCCACACCCCCTCTGAGTGCCCTGGGGCGCCTGGCGGAGGCCGCGGTGGCAGAAAAACGCGCCATCTCTCCCTCCATTAAAGAGCCCTCCGTGGTCCCCATCGAAGGTAAAGTCGGGCCCTAGGCTCCCCCCGAGAATGTGGGGCCCACCCTGTCCCCTCCGCCCGGATCCCTGGAGGCCACTTCCCGGCTGAGCCCGCGGGGAGGGGGAGTTCTCGGAGAACGGAGGGCAGGAGCCTGCACCTCTCGTGCCTCCGAGTTCTGGGACGGGTTTAGGTGAGCAGGACTGGCACAGGCCCTCCTCCTGTAGTTCACACAGCCTTCGGTTCTGCAGCTGACCCTGCCCTGCTTCCTGCCTCCCGTCCCCATTGGTCATACCTGGTGGCTCCCTGGCGTCCCGTGGGTCAGATCTGCCAGATGTCAAAACGCCCCAGACATTGGGCTGGCAGCTGTGGGGAAGGAGCTGGCCCCGATGGAGGGCTGAGGTTTCACAGGCAGCAGCCCGCGCCCGGCAGCTGGAGCTGTGCTGGGGAGCAGCGAGGCCTGGGCGGCACGCGGGGGTCGGCCCGGCGGTGGGGGAGGGTTGCGTTTGGCTTGGTGCCACTAGGGACCCCCAGGACCTGCAGGGTGGGGGTACAGCCGTGGAGGTGAGTCAGGCACAGCTGCCCCTGCCCTGACCTTCGTTCAGGGGCCTCACCTGGGCTGCTCGGGCGGGGAAGCCTGAGTGTCTGCAGGCTGAGCCACGGCACTCAGTTAGGCCTGGGCGTCCTTTTGTTTGCTTTTCGCATCATCTCCCTGGAAGGTGGTTGTGGAGGTAAAGTGAAATATGGTTAAGAAAAACACTCTGAATGCTAACCCACCTTACAGTTTTTTTTTTATTGGCTTGAGAGAGAGGAAGGGAGAAACATTGATGAGAACCGTTGATCGGCTGCCTCCTGCATACCTCCACGGGGATGGAGCCCAGAACCCGGACACGCGCCCCGACCGGCGGCCTCCCATTCCTGGGAGACGCTCAGCCAACTGGGCCACACCAGCCAGGGCTGTTTTTAGCAGAGCAGGGAAAAGGCTGCGCTCAGCTCTTTAATGTCTGGCCTCTAGGATGTCTTCAAGGCAGGACCTGGACAGTCGCAGTCCATCTGACCGCCCTGTTGACTTTGCTCTTGGCACCTAAAAGGGGGCGGTAACCCTGGGACCCTTAGGGTAGAAATGGGGCGACACTGCTCAGTCTGCCTCTGAGGAAGTCAGGGAACAGACGGGCGGAGCTGTTTGCAGACACTGACACAGGCGCCTGGCAGGGTGGGAGGTCACCATGAGGGATCTACCACTCGACCACCCATGGAGCTGCCGCCTCCAGAAAGAAAAGTTAGGCTCGGAATGGCCTTGTGCTAATTAGTTTGGAAACTTGGAGCAAATTGAGTGACAAATAGATGAGTTTCGGGACAACTCCGGTGGAAGTGTGGGAGGCAGGGAGGCCAGGAGGAGGCTGGCTCTGCACGAAGGCCATCGGGGCCGTTCCGAGGGCCCCTGCCCTGCTCCCGGCGGTGCTGCTGTTCTGGGCAGCCAGCCGGGCCGGCGCCGAGCCCCTCGCGTGCTGGGTGGGCGGTCCCAGGGCCTCGGGGGATCCTGACGGGCAGCCTCTGCCTTCTGTCTGCAGTCCCGCCCCCAGCACTGCTGGATGAGATTGAGGCTGCCGAGCTGGAGGGCAACGACGACAGGATCGAGGGCGTGCTGTGTGGGGCCGTGAAGCAGCTGAGGGTCACCAGGGCCAAGCCCGACAGCACCCTGTACCTGAGCCTCATGTACCTGGCCAAGGTCAAGCCCAACATCTTCGCCACCGAAGGGGTCATCGAGGTGAGGGCGGGGCGGAGGGCAGCTGCCCCCTCCCAGCCACACGCACGCGTGCACACACACACCCTCCCCCCAGCAGGCTGGCTCTGCCCGTGTGCAGGGCGAGGCTTACCCCGTGCGCCGTCTCCTAGGCTCTCTGCAGCCTGCTGCGACGGGACGCCTCCATCAACTTCAAGGCCAAGGGGAACAGCTTGGTGTCCGTGCTGGCGTGCAGCCTGCTCATGGCCGCGTATGAGGAGGACGAGAACTGGCCCGAGATCTTTGTCAAGGTGAGTTGCTCACCTCTGCTCGGGGTGGAGAAGATGGGGTGCCGTGAGAGGACGCTGCCGGGACCCAGGAGGAGAAGGGAGCAGGCCGGTCCTCTCAGGGCGGCTGATGGCCTGGACGCCTTGTCTCCGGTACTGGCCCCTGGGGGGTCCGGGAGCCCCGCTCCACGCAGCTGCAGCGTCTGGGGGAGTGCTTGCCTGCTTCTCCTCACAGCCCGGCCCTCGTGCAGCGAGGGCAGCAGAAGCGAGCTGCCCGGGGCCTGGACGTCGGCTCTGTCCCCGCAGGTGTACATCGAGGACTCCCTGGGGGAGCGGATCTGGGTGGACAGCCCGCACTGCAAGGCGTTCGTGGACAACATCCAGACGGCGTTCAACACCAGGATGCCCCCCAAGAGCATGCTCCTGCAGGGCGAGGCGGGGCGCGGCGGCGGGGACCTCAGTGCTGGTGAGAAGCGGGTCTGGCTGGGGAGGGAGCGGCTTTCGGCGGGAGGAGGGGCTGGGGTTACTCCCGCCAGGAGCCGTCGTTAGGGGAGCAGGTGCTCTGAGGCCTCCCTCTGCAGGGAGCAGCCCGCACCCCTCCCTCACTGAGGAGGACGACAGCCAGGCGGAGCTGCTGATCGCCGAGGAGAAGCTGAGCCCCGAGCAGGAGGGCCAGCTCATGCCCAGGTAGGTGCGGCCCGGCCCGCTGTGTGTGTGTGTGTGTGTGTGTGTTTGTGTGTGAGTGTGAGTGTGTGTGTGTGTGTGTGTTGTGTGTGTGGGGGAGTGTACAGGTGTGTGAGTGTGTGTGTGGGGGAGTGTACGTGTGTGTGTGTGTGTGTGTGTGGGTGTGGGTGTGAATGTGTATGTGAGTGTGCGTGAGTGTGTGTATGGGGGAGTGTACATGGGGGGGCTGGAGGCAGGCGTGGGCTGGGGGAGGAGAGCCGCCCTCCCTCCCGCCTGCCCCTCCTGCCCTCTGGCCTAGGTATGAGGACCTCACGGAGAGCGTGGAGGAGTACGTTCTGGATATGCTGCGGGACCAGCTCAACCGGCGCCAGCCCATCGACAACGTCTCTCGGAACCTCCTGCGGCTCCTCACGTCCACCTGCGGGTACAAGGAAGTGCGGCTGATGACGGTGCAGAAGCTGGAGATGTGGCTGCAGAACCCCAAGGTGAGGGGCGCCACGGCCGCCGGGGCTGGTGTGGCGGAGCCCGGGGCTGGTGGTGACTGGTGACACCTCCCTGCAGCTGACGCGGCCGGCCCAGGACCTGCTGATGTCCGTGTGCATGAACTGCAGCACACACGGCGCTGAGGACATGGACGTCATCTCCCACCTCATCAAGATCCGCCTCAAGCCCAAAGTCCTCCTCAACCACTACATGCTCTGCATCAGGTGCGGCCCAGGCCGAGGGCCCGGGGGCGGGAGGGAGGGGGCCTGGGTGGGAGGGATTCTGGGCAGGAGGGTGCCCATCTGCTCGGCTCGTGTCCAGGGAGCTGCTGAACGCGCACAAGGACAACCTGGGCACCACCATCAAGTTTGTGATTTTCAACGAGCTCTCCAACGCCCGGAACCCAAACAACATGCAGATCCTGCACACGGTGCTGCAGCACAGCGCCGAGCTGGCCCCCAAGGTAGGCGGCGGCCTCGCGTCCTGAGCCTCCGCCGGGCCCACGGCTGGGCTGGAGAGGGCTGGCCTCACCGCCCAGCCAGGCGTTTGGCGCCCAGTGGGTGGGAGAGCGCTCGGAGGGGGGCGCTGTGCCCAGGCACCGGGAACACTGAGTCTGTGATGCACTCGGCTCCAGAGGGTCCCTGCAGCTCCAGGCCCTGGCCCTGGCCCAGCACTGAGTCTGTTCAGTGTCCCTCCTGAAGAGACCTGAGCAACACGCCTGTGACTAATACGTGCCGGGTTTTTAAACCGCGTGGTTGTATTAAAACATCAACGTGGACACGGTGCCAGGCGTCACACCGTCCTCTGCCGCCTGCAGCGGTGTGAGAGGAGAGGAGAGGTGGTGGACCAGGGTCTGCTTGGAGTTGGGGCGTGGGGCTGAGCCGGCTGCTCATCCCTAGGGCTTGGTGCCCTGCCGCCCGTGTCTGCTGAGCAGTCTGTCCCTCCCTCAGCCAGGGCCGGCTCCCGCGGGGCGGCTGCCAGGGGGTGGTCCGCTGCAGTGCTGCCCTCGGAGCCCGGGCGCCTGGCGGTCTGGGAACGGCGCGCGGGTCTGTGCCGGGCGTAACCGCGCATCACCGCGCTGCTGTGCTTCGGGAAGGGCCGGCGCTGAGCTCCCTCTGCCTCCCAGTTCCTGGCGATGGTGTTCCAGGACCTGCTGACCAACAAGGACGACTACCTGCGGGCCTCGCGGGCCCTGCTGCGGGAGATCATTAAGCAGACCAAGCACGAGATCAACTTCCAGGCCTTCTGCCTGGGCCTCATGCAGGAGCGCAAGGAGCCGCAGTACCTGGACATGGAGTTCAAGGTGGGTGCTCCCTCCGCGGCCCCTCCGCTCCCCCCAACTCCCGCCGCTCCCCCGCCCCCGCCGCTCCCCCGCCCCCGCCGCTCCCCTCCCCCCCCCGCCGCTCCCCTCCCCCCGCCGCTCCCCCCCCCCCCGCCGCTCCCCTCCCCCCCGCCGCTCCCCTCCCCCCCGCCGCTCCCCTCCCCCCGCCACTCCCCTCCCCCCCGCCGCTCCCCTCCCCCCCACCGCGCCCCCCCTCCCCCCTGCCGCTCCCCTCCACTTTCCTCCGTCCCCCACTCCCCACTGCTCCCACCGTGCTCCCGCCGCTCCCCTCCCCTCCCCCCCGCCGCTCCCCTCCCCCCCGCCGCTCCCCTCCGCCCCGCCGCTCCCCTCCCCTCCGCCACTCCCCTCCCCTCCGCTTTCCTCCGTCCCCCATTCCCCACCGCTCCCCTGTGCTCCCGCCGCGGCCCCTCGTGCCGTCCGTGTGCACTCAGCCACAGGGTGCCTGGTGCAGCAGCTGGTCCCAGGGCAGCGGGGCTGCGTCCTGTGAGGACCAGGGAGGGCTGGCCAGGTGGCTGTGGGGCCGAGGGAAGCCAGGCGATGGGTTCAGAGGGAGCGATGGGCGGAGGGCGGTGATGCTGAAAGGCAGGCATCGGGGCCCACTATGGTGCATGCTTCTCCGGGGCAAGGGCTTGTCCGCCCTGGCGGCTGCATCTCCCTGCAGCGGCTCCTGGTCCCTGGACGTCCTCCCGCCTGGCCCTCCTGTCCCGCCCGGCCTGGCGTCCCGGGTGCGGGCCGGGGTGAGGCCTCGGGGCGAGCCGCTGTGCTGGCTGTGCTTGCAGGAGCGGTTCGTGGTGCACGTCACAGACGTGCTGGCCGTGTCCATGATGCTGGGCATCACGGCGCAGGTGAAGGAGGCTGGCATCGCCTGGGACAAGGGGGAGAAGAAGAGTGAGCATCGGGCCAGGCTGGGCTGGGGGCCCCGGTCGGAGACACAGGGCGCGGGGTGCCCCGGGGCCAGGCCTCCCTCCCTGTGCCCCCCTCACCTGGACCCTGGGAGGCGTTGGCTGCCCCGAGCGGCCGGGCAGGCTCCCGGTGACCCTGCGTGTCCCCTGCAGACCTCGAGGTGCTGCGCTCCTTCCAGAACCAGATCGCCGCCATCCAGAGGGACGCCGTCTGGTGGCTCCACACTGTCGTCCCCTCCATCAG
This sequence comes from Pipistrellus nathusii, assembly GCA_963693515.1. Lineage (NCBI taxonomy): Eukaryota > Metazoa > Chordata > Mammalia > Chiroptera > Vespertilionidae > Pipistrellus > Pipistrellus nathusii. The sequence continues at coordinate 96,636,412 of OY882862.1, forward strand.
CAAAATGGCCCCCAAGGACTATGTGCACTGGTGCGGCGAGGGCCGTGCTGCGGGAGGCACCGGGGAGGGGCGGGGCTGGCCCGCGGGAGCCTGTCTGTCCCTGGGGTGTGGCCACGGCTGGCAGGAGCCTCAGAGCGGCCGGTGGGCAGCAGTAGCTGTGACCTCGGGCAGACCCGGACAGGCAGAGGTGGGGTCCCGTCTGCCACCGCCCTGTCAGCTGCCAGCCCACAGGCCTTGTGGGGTTGCTGCAGGCTCTCGGGAAGGGTGTGGGGCGTCGCAGGCCTTGGGAAATGGACGCCCTGGGAGACGTGCCTGCCTTGGAGCTGACGGGGGTGGAGTGGTCCCGGGCACCACCTGATGGCTCTGTCCACCGCAGCCTCCACAAGGTGCTGTTCACCGAGCAGCCCGAGACCTACTACAAGTGGGACAACTGGCCGCCCGAGAGTGACCGCAAGTGAGCGTGGGCGGCGGGCGGCGGGTTGCGGGCGGCGGGGGCGGGCGGCGGCGGGGGGTGGTGGGTGGTGGGCGGCGGCGGCGGCGGCGGGCGGCGGGGGCGGGCGGCGGGGGCGGGCGGCGGCGGGGGGTGGTGGGTGGTGGGCGGCGGGCGGTGGGCGGCGGGGCGGGGTGGGTCCGCTCCGGGAGGCCGTACATCTCGCTCAGCCGCCGCCTCCTGGGCCCCTTCACCCCAGCGCGGCCCCCGGTGGCTCCTGAACTGCCGCCTCCTTCCAAACCCGTCCTTCCCCCTGGCCGCCCGCTCACCCGCGCCCAGCCTCTCCCTGTCCCCCCACAGCTTCTTCCTGCGCCTCTGCTCGGAGGTGCCCATCCTGGAGGACACGCTGATGCGCATCCTGGTCATCGGGCTGTCCCGCGAGCTCCCGCTTGGCCCCGCGGACGCCATGGAGCTCGCCGACCACCTGGTGAAGCGCGCCGCGGCCGTGCAGGCGGACGGTAAGGTCCCCCGGCTGTCCTGGCCCAGTTGGCGCCAGCCACCTCCGCGGGCTCTTGGGTCCGCTCCCTGCCCGCTGTGCTGCTGCCCCACAGTCCTGCCTGCTCTCGACCGGCTGAGGTGCACCCAGTGCACGTTTGCCTCAGTTTCCCCAAGGTGGCTCCTGCTACTGCCCGTCAGTCTTCCCTCCCTCCCTTCGGCTTCTGGGGACCAGTCCCCCGTGCTCCCCGGCACCGTGGCCAGGCCGCGGTGCCCGCTGACGGGCTCGGCCTTGCGTTTCAGATGTGGAAGTGCTGAAGGTGGAGCGGGTGCAGCTGCTCGACGCCGTCCTGAACCTGTGCACCTACCACCACCCCGAGAACATCCAGCTGCCCCCGGGGTAGGCCTGGGCGCCCCCCCCTCCCCCCGTGGGCTAACTCGAGAAGCAGCCACTGGGGTCCGAGCCGCGCTCCGGCCGCCGCTGGGGCTCGGGGGCCTTGCTCTCCCTCGGGCTCGGGCTCGGGCTCGGGCTCAGGCTCGCCCGTGTTCTCACTCGCACGCTTGGTCTTTGGACAGCTCCCTGCTCCTCAGCCCTTGGTCCAGAGCCCAGCTGAGCTCCCTCGTCTGAAGTTGGTGACTCTGTTTTTAGTGCGTCCACAGGCTGTGCCTCCACAGGCTGTGCCTCTGGCCACCCCTGAATTCTAGACCCTCCCCCCAGAGACGGAGGCACGGGTCTGGGCTGCATACTTCGTTTATTTACTTACTTATAATGTATTTTTATTTATTTCAGAGAGGAAGGGTGAGGGGGTGAGAGAGAGACGTCAATGACGAGAATCGTTGGTTGGCTGCCTCCCGCACGCCTCCTCTTGGGGATCAAGCCTGCAACCCGGGCATGTGCCCTTGGCCAGAATCAAACCCGGGACCATTTAGTCCACAGGCTGGCGCTCTATCCACTGAGCAAACCGGCCAGGCCCGGCTGTGGTCCCTGACAGAAGGCAGCTGCTGAGCGGTCGGTCACCAATGCATGGGGAACCCGCTGGCCTGGCCGAGTCCCTCGCTGACCGTGTGGCTGAGGCTGGCGTCCACGCCGTGTGTTTCAGGTACCAGCCTCCCAACCTCGCCATCTCCACTCTCTACTGGAAGGCCTGGCCCCTCCTGCTGGTGGTTGCCGCATTCAACCCGGAGAACATCGGTGAGCCCTCGGCCGGCGCGCTCTGCCGGCTCCGCGTGGGCGGCTCTTTGGGCGGCTGGCCTGTCGGCCTGGGTGGAGCTGGTGGGGCCTGGATGACAAGCTGGGGGCGGAGGGCCGAGTGCTCGTGGGGGCTAAGGGGGTGCTGTGTCTGGCTGCCACCTGCTGTCTCCTTGCCCGCAGGTCTGGCTGCCTGGGAGGAGTACCCCACGCTGAAGATGCTCATGGAGATGGCGATGACCAAGTGCGCTGCTCCCCTGCTTCTGCCACCCTGGGGGGGCCGGGGCGGCGCTCAGGCTGGGCTCCTGCAGCTCGGGTCGGCGAGCTGCTCGGGGTCCCTGCTCCTTGTGGGCTCGTTTCTGAGTCTGAGTCTCCAGAGCTTTAGCCCTGCCCCTCACTGCAGGGTGGGCCAGCACTGCGGCTGCAGGGTCAGGGCAGGCGGAGGGTGGTGGGAGGTAGGACAGACAGGAGAGGACTCGGGAGCCGGGCCTGGTGGGACCGACGGAGGCAGGATGGTGTGTCAGGAGCCGGTGTGGAAGCTGCTGGGCTGACAGGTGACCCGCCTCTGTGCACACAGGCCCGGCTCAGCCTGAGCGTCTTGCTCGCCCCTTGGTGAGCCCAGAAAGTGGAGCTGTGTGCACACGTGTGCGGCTCTGCGTGTGGCCCAGGCTGGGGACACGGCTCTGTACACCTCGGCTGTTGTGTGGAGGGGGAGCGGGTAGCCAGGCCCGGGCTCCGGAGAACACAGGCTCCTGTGTGGATGTCTGATGTGGACGGCGGGCTCCAGGGGGGCCTGACAGCAGAAGCTGGGCACCAGGCAGGGGCCCTGAGCGCTCGATGGCCTGGTGACCACACCTCCTCCTGCGTCAGCAACTACTCCTACCCGCCATGCACCCTGACGGACGAGGAGACACGCACCGAGATGCTGAGCCGGGAGCTGCAGACCGCCCAGCGGGAGAAGCAGGAGATCCTGGCCTTCGAGGGTCACCTGGCCGCCGCGTCCACCAAGCAGACCATCACCGAGAGCAGCAGCCTCCTCCTGTCGCAGCTCACCAGCCTCGACCCCCAGTACGAGCTGCTTGAGCCCATTGTGCAGCTCTTACTGAGCCTGGGGGGTGCGGGGTCGCCCTGAGGTGGCGGGGCCTAGGAGGAGGGAGCCTCGGGGGCAGCAGGTGTCCCGGCCCCACCTCTGCTGCCCGGCGGCTGCGTGAGCGACTTCTCACGCCATCGTGTGCTCTGATCTGCAGGGGGCCCCCGCGGAGGCCGCCCCCTCACATCCTGGACCAGGTGAAAAGCCTCAACCAGTCCCTCCGTCTCGGGCACCTGCTGTGTCGGAGCCGAAACCCAGACTTCCTGCTCAACATCATCCAGAGGCAGGCGAGTGCGGGGAGGGGCGGCCTGCAGCACCCAGCCCTGGGGGAGCCCGTGCCAGGCCCGGCCGCACAGGACTGCGTGCGGGGCAGCGGGGACAGGACCTGGGGCATGGGCGAGGGCGAGGGCGCGGGGACGAGGATGGTCGGGAGCTGAAGGAGCGGCGTCTGGCCTGCAGGCCTCGTCGCAGTCCATGCCCTGGCTGGCTGACCTGGTGCAGGCCAGCGAGGGCTCCCTGGACGTGCTGCCCGTGCAGTGCCTGTGCGAGTTCCTGCTGCACGACGCGGCCGACGCCACCGCCTCAGGGGAGGAGGAGGAGGAGGGCGGGAGCAAGGAACAGAAGGCCAAGAAGCGGCAGGTGGGTGCTGGCCCCGCCCCACCCCACTCCCTCCTGCCCCCTCCTGCCCCCTCCCGGCCCACCCTGAGGTCCCTGTCCCTGCAGAGGCAACAGAAGCAGCAGCAGCTCCTGGGCCGCCTGCAGGACCTGCTGCTGGGCCCCAAGGCGGACGAGCAGACCACGTGCGAGGTGCTGGACTACTTCCTGCGGCGCCTCGGCTCCTCGCAGGTGGCTTCCCGGGTGCTGGCCATGAAGGTGAGCGCAGCCACCGCTGTCCTGGCACGCCTGCGCCACCGGCCGGCAGCCCTCCCAGCCGGCGGCGGTGCGCGCCGTCCCCTGCCTGGTCCTTGCAGGAGGCGGAGCCCGCCGTCCCTGCCTGGTCCTCGCAGGAGGGCGGTGCCCGCCATCCCTGCCTGGTCCTCGCAGGAGGCGGTGCTGGTGGCACCTGCCAGACCCGCCTCTGCCCTGTCCCCGTGTTCCTCCCGGGCAGCTGGCACCTGGCACGCGTGTCTCTGGGCTGCTGAACACGTGCTTCGGGAGCCTGTCCTCACCCCTCCACCCCGTCGGGGTGCCTGCCCTGCGGAGGCTTGGAGGCCGGCTGACCCCCGTCTGCCCGCAGGGCCTGTCCCTGGTGCTGTCGGAGGGCAGCCTGCGTGAGCGGGACGGGGAGGAGAAGGAGCCGCCGGCGGAGGAGGACTCGGGGGACGCGGAGACGCTGCAGGGCTACCAGTGGCTGCTGCGCGACCTGCCCCGGCTGCCCCTGTTCCACAGCGTCAGCGCCTCCACCGCCCTGGCGCTGCAGCAGGCCATCCACATGGAGACCGACCCGCAGACCGTCAGCGCCTACCTGGTCTACCTGTCCCAGCACACGCCCGCGGAGGAGCAGGGCCAGCACAGCGACCTGGCGCTGGTGAGGCTGCTCCCCTGGGCCTTTGGGAGAACCCGGGGCCTGGCTGCCCTGTGCTCTGGGCTGTGCCGGCTGCTCTGCGCACTCCTGCCGGGAAGGCCCACGTCTGTCCTCGCTTCTGGGGGTTGCTCTGCTCTCCCAGGTGGCGGCAGCTCCGGGACCCGGCGGCTCCGAAAGGGCACCGATGAGGGCCTCACGGAGAGCAGGGTCCCCGCGGGCTGGCGCCTTTGCCGGGGTCCAGCCTCCCCTCTGGGTCCTGAAGGTCGCACACGCCTGTCCCTGTCCCTGAGAGGCCTGTGCCCGCCCCGCCCTGCTGCGGGCCCCGGGCTGCGGGCCGCGGTGAGGGCCCTGACTGCTGGCTCCCCAGGACGTGGCCCGGCTCATCGTGGAGCGCTCCACCATCATGTCCCACCTCTTCGCCAAGCGCTCCTGCAGCGCCGAGTCGGACGCCGTGCTGGCCGCGCTGCTCTCCATCTTCTCCCGCTACGTCCGGCGCATGCGCAAGAGCAAGGAGGGGGAGGAGGTGTACAGCTGGGTAAGGCCAGGCGTCCCCAGAGCCCGCCCCGCCCGCCCCTGCCCCCGGAGGCCCCCCGCCCTCACCCGCCTCTCCCCGCAGTCCGAGTCCCAGGACCAGGTCTTCCTTCGCTGGAGCAGCGGGGAGACGGCCACCATGCACATCCTGGTGGTGCACGCCATGGTCATCTTGCTGACGCTGGGGCCGCCCCGCGGTGAGCAGCCGGGGGGACGGGCGGTTCTGGGTCTGTCCCGCAGGCGGAGAGTGGGAGGGCCCGGCCCTTGTGGTCCCTGGAGTGGACGCGATGCCGAGTGCGGGAGCACACAGCAGAGGGACGGCCGTGACCTCTCACTGCCGGCCACGTGGCCTGTGGATGTGGGATGCCCGTGGGCGGTGCCTGGGCACCTTCCTGGGCTCCTGCCCCCCCCCCCCCGGCCCAGCAGGAACACGGCTCCACGAAGGACAGGTCCTCTCGGTTGGGCCCCGCGTTCGCCCAGAGCCCGGACTTGCCCATGAGACGAGGGAGGCCCCCCCCCGGCCCAGTGCGGGCCGGCTCTCGGCCGAGCCGTGTTTGCCGCTCATGCTGCCGCTCTCTGCAGCGGGTGGCGAGGAGTTCCAGGCCCTGCTGGACATCTGGTTCCCCGAGAAGAAGCCCCTGCCCACAGCCTTCCTGGTGGACACGTCCGAGGAGGCACTGCTGCTGCCCGACTGGCTGAAGCTGCGCATGATCCGCTCCGAGGTGCCGCGGCTGGTGGACGCGGGTACGGTGGGCCGGGCCGGGCCGGGCCGGGGGAGGAAGGCAGGGCGGCGCCTGTGCTGGGAGATGCCTGTTGGGAGTGTAGGCTGGGCCATGGGGGCAGCTTGGGGAGTCGGGGGACCGGCCACGGGGCCGGCACAGCCTGCGGGCGGGGGACCAGCCGCACCTGCACTGCCTGCGGGGCGGGGGACCGGCCACGGGCCCGGCACAGCCTGCGGGTGGGGGCCCGGCCACGGGCCCGGCACAGCCTGCGGGTGGGGGACCGGCCACGGGCCCGGCACAGCCTGCGGGGCGGGGGACCGGCCTCGGGCCCGGCACAGCCTGCGGGTGGGGGCCCGGCCACGGGCCCGGCACAGCCTGCGGGTGGGGGACCGGCCACGGGCCCGGCACAGCCTGCGGGTGGGGGCCCGGCCACGGGCCCGGCACAGCCTGCGGGTGGGGGACCGGCCACGGGGCCGGCACAGCCTGCGGGTGGGGGACCGGCCACGGGCCCGGCACAGCCTGCGGGTGGGGGACCGGCCACGGGGCCGGCACAGCCTGCGGGTGGGGGACCGGCCACGGGCCCGGCACAGCCTGCGGGCGGGGGACCGGCCGCACCTGCACTGCCTGCGGGCGGGGGACCGGCCTCGGGCCCGGCACAGCCTGCGGGCGGGGGCCCGGCCGCACCTGCACTGCCTGCGGGGCGCCGGCTGAGGGAGAGTGTGGCCCCAGCCCTGCAGGACCTGGAGCCGCAGCAGCTGCTGCTCTTCGTGCAGTCCTTCGGCATCCCCGTGTCCAGCATGAGCAAGCTCCTGCAGCACCTGGACCAGGCCGTGGCCCACGAGCCGCAGACCCTGGAGCAGAGCATCATGGACAAGAGTGAGGGCCATCAGCCCTGGGACCTGGCGGCACCTGGGGCTTGGGATCTGGGGCCGAGGGGAGGGGGCTGCAGCTCCAAGCACGAGTAGAGGCTGGGGTTGTCAGGAGAGGCCGTGCCGTCGCTGTCCATCAGCCAGCCGGGCATCAGCACGCCCTCGGGCGGGTCCCCAGCACTCCTGCTGCCGCTCTGTCCGTGGTGTTCACTCAGCTGCTGCTTCACAGATTACATGGCGCACCTGGTGGAGGTGCAGCACGAGCGCGGAGCGTCCGGAGGCCAGACCTTCCACTCCCTGCTCACCGCCTCCCTGCCCCCGCGGCGAGGTACCCAGCCCAGACCCGGGGGGATGGGGGCTCCTGCCCCGGCCCTGCCCAGCCTCATGCCTGCTCTTCTCGGGTGGGGGCCCTGGCGAGATGGGCCCTGTGGGCATGGTCCCGGGGGAGACTGGCCGGGACTTACAGCCAACACTCCCTCTTCCTGCAGACAGCGCAGAGGCGCCCAAACCCAAAAGCAGCCCGGAGCCGCCCCCGGGCCAGGGCAGGATCCGGGCCATGACCCAGGTGCGGGTTCTCGGCCCCGAGGACGACCTGGCCAGCATGTTCCTGCAGGTGTGGTCCCCCTGCCGGGCCTCTCAGCCGGCGTCCCTGCTGTCCCTCTCCTCCTGCCCCGGGAGGGCTGGCCTGAGGCTCCGCTGACCCCTGTGCCTCTGTGTCCTCCCCAGAGCAGCAGGCTCAGCACGGGCCGCCTCTGGGTGTTTGTGAGATGTGCTTGGTGTTGAGAACGGCCCAGAGCTGCCGTGGCTCCCCCCACTGCCCTGTGGCAGCGGCCCGGCCTCCGGCCTGGCTCCAACGGGCTCCTGCCCTCGTGTCCAGACGAGCCTGCATATCACACACGCAGCCCCCAGGCGCGGCCCCCCAGGCGTGGCTGTGCGTGTGCCTTTGCGTTGTTATCGAGAAGGGATTCGAGCGTGGCACGCTGTGTCCGCAGGGCGCAGGCTTTGGTGATTTCTAGTACATTCGGTGCCGCCGCTCTGGCTGAACGGAGACTCTGCCCCCTCTCCGCCCCGCCCCCGCTCGGCTCCTGCGCCCGTGCTTTGCCTCTTCCTGACACGTGCATTCGAGCCCACGTGCACACGAGCCCTCCACACGCAGACATGCTTACCAGCTGCAGTGCCACCTTCCATTTGCACGCTCCTGCGCCTCCGCTGCGGAGGCCGGCCTGTGGATGGAGGTTCGAGGTGGCAGGGTGCTCGCTGTCCCTCTCCTGAGCTGGGGCCCACGCAGGCCCCGGCCTACCTGGACGGAGAGCTGTGCGGGGACCAGCCTCTGGCCCAGAAGGGGAGCGTGGTCATGGCGACGCAAGGTGAGGGCTGAGCGCCCCTCACGGCCATGTCTGCCAACCGCTGCCCTTCCCTCTGCCCAGGTCTTCCCGCTGAGCCCGAGCTCCCGATGGCAGCTCTCCAGTGCCCGCCCTGTGGCCCTGGCGCTGCAGCAGGCGCTGGGCCAGGAGCTGGCACGAGTCCGCCAGGGCAGCGCCGAGGGGACGGGCGTCGCGGTGCGCCTGCTGCAGGCCATGGCCTCGCTGCTCAACTCCCCGCACGGCGGGGCCCTGGCCGTGTCCATGCAGCGGAACCACTTCCTGGCCTGCCCTCTGCTGCGCCTGCTCAGCCAGTACCAGGTGGGCTGCCGCACGGGGTGGGCTGGGTCACCCTCCTGGGAGGGTGCAGCCGGGAGCCCGGGGTGGTTCCGCTAGTGCCTCCCACCTGGACGCACCGATTGGCCAGTGGCCGTGCCTGCTTGGGTTTACGTACGTGTGTTTACCCTTTGCGTCTGCCTGTCACGTTCGTTGAACCGCCTGAGCACTGAAGGTGAGCTGCGACAGCAGGCGCCTCGCCCGCAGTGGTGGTCAGCTGTGTGCCCTTCGTCCACAGCGCTGTGTGCCCCAGGACTCTGGCTTCTCGTCGCTGTTCCTCAAAGTGCTCATGCAGATGCTGCAGTGGCTGGACAGCCCTGGCGTGGAGGCCGGGCCCCTGCAGGCCCAGCTCAAGCTGTTTGCCACCCAGTACTCGGCCCAGCGCAGGACCAGCGACGGTGAGGCGGGTGGGGAGGAGCCTGTGCTGGTCCGTGGGTAGCGACGCCCTGTCAGCACAGACAGCTGTGCCTGGGCCGCGCCCCGAGGGCCTGGCTGGCTCCTGTGGGAGACCAGGCCGAGGAGGAGTTGTGTGGGGGAGCTCCCAGGGAGGGAAGGGCGGGTGGGCCCAGGGGTCGGCGGTTTGGGGGCGCTCTCCAGCCCAGGCTGACAGGTGAGGGTAGAGGCCACGCCAGGCCAGGCGGTCACACAGGCGTGTCCTGCAGTGCGGAGCGGGTTCCTGCACCTGGCGGAGGCCCTGGCCTTCCGTGGGGACATGGAGGTGATCAGCTCCACCGTCCGGGCCCTCGTTGCCACCCTGAGGGCCGGGGAGAAGTGTGGCGTGGAGCCTGAGCTTATCAGCAAAGGTACGTGGGCCTGTGAGGACCTCCCCCGCCACCCCCAGAGGCCCCGCCCAGTGCAGTGAGCCAGCCCTGTGGCTCCCCAACTCACCCTGAGGCAGGTCCCAAGCGCACCCATGCTGGCTGCCTGGGCTGGCACCCCGGCCGCTGTGGGCGCAGGTCGGGGACTGTCTCTGGAGTCGGGGCCTGAGGGCCACCGGCTCCACCCCCGCTGGAGTGACACATGGATTGCTTCTGCCTCCGCAGTCCTGCGGGGCCTGATCGAGGTGAGGTCGCCGCACCTGGAGGAGCTGCTGATGGCGCTCTTCTCGGCTGCCTCCGCCCTCCCGGCGCCCAGGCCCGTGGCGGTGGTGAGCTCCCTGCTGCTGCAGGAGGAGGAGCCGCCGGCCGCGGGGCAGCAGGACGCTGCGGGCAGCAGGTGAGCCTGCGTGCGGCATGGCAGGCCCGGAGGGCAGCTCCGAGGGTGTCGCTGAGCCCCCTTTCCCCCCCACAGCCTGGAGGCCGTACGGCTGGGGCCTTGCTCGGGCCTCCTGGTGGACTGGCTGGAGACGCTGGACCCCGAGGTGATCGGCAGCTGCCCCGACCTGCAGCAGCGGCTGCTGTTCTCCCGGAGCAAGGTGGGCGCGGCGAGGACCGGCACTGGGCCCTGGCCACTCCGGGGCCCTGCCGCCTGCAGAACCGGGGCCCTGGCCACTCCGGGGCCCAGTTCTCATCCAGGTTCCCCCAGCCTGCCACACCAGCCGCCAGATCTGGTTGCTGGGCACTCAGCTGGGGGGTCGGTGCTTGTGGGCCCAGATGCTCAGAGGGAACTTGGCGGTGCCATGCTGACAGATGGGAGTGAAGCACTGCTTTTGGGGGGACGGGCCCTCTGAGAGCGGCTTCTGTGCCCATCTGCCCGAGGGCGCTAGCAAGCAGAGCGGACCTGGGAGGGGCTGTGAGCACTGCTCACTCAGGCTGGGACCTCCTGGTGCGGCTGCGCCCCTTTGGTCAGTGTGAGCCGCTCTGGCGCCCGGCTGTCCTGGAGCCAACCGCCAGGCTGCCAGGCCGAGAGTGAGCGGGCGGGATGGTTCTGATGTTCCACTCGTGTGTGCTCCCGTCTCCGAGGAGGCGGGTCACTCAGCCCACGTGTCTGCAGAGTTGGCTGCCGGGCGGGTGTGCGGGCGGCCACTGCTGCCTCCTGGGAATGGCCCCTTCCTCTGCTCCTCGGGCAAGGGCTACCAGGCTTCCTTCCTCCCCAGGGCAAAGGTCAGCCCGGCCCCCAGGTGCCCTCCTTCCGGCCCTACCTCCTGGCCCTCCTCACGCACCAGTCCAACTGGTCCACGCTGCACCAGTCCATCCGCGTGCTGCTGGGCAAGAACCGGGAGCACAGGTGAGCCCTCCCACCGGCCAGGGCGGCCAGGGCCCAGGCATCGGACCCAGCACCTCTCCTCCCCCCTCACCACGGCCCCAGGCCAGGGCCCCTCACTGGCATTGCCTCCCGGTACAGAGCGCGCCAGCCCAGTGTCCCTGTTGCAGGACCATCAGGGCAGGCAGCCAGGCCCAGAGCTGCCCCTGCTTCTCAGTCATACTTACGGCTATCTCCACGCTGTGCCACGGGCACCAAATGACCCCTGTAACTGGCAAGCCTGGGCGTGGGCAGGGCCAGCGTGGGGCAGAGGTCAGGCAGGTCGGGCCACCCGGTCCCCTCACGGCTGATCTGGGTCCTTCCTCAGGAGCCCCTAGGTGTTTGTGGCCTAACTGTCCTCCCAGGGAGCCTGTCTCCTCCGTCTGCCCCCTCGTCCTGCTTTCCATTCTGAGCCCAGGAATGGCGGGCCTCACCCTGGGCTCCTTGCTCCCCAGGTTTGACCCTTCGGCCTCCCTGGACTTCCTCTGGGCTTGCATCCACGTGCCTCGGATCTGGCAGGGAAGGGACCAGCGCACCCCCCAGGCAGGTCCCGGGTGCACCGCCTGGGGGCTGGGGTGGCATGTGTGCGAGCCCACTGGTCCGTCCGGGCTGGCTGACGGTTTGCCATTGCAGAAGCGGCGGGAGGAGCTGGCGCTGCGGGTCCAGGCCCCCGAGCTGCTGGGCCTGGTGGAGCTGATCCTGGCCGAGGCCGAGAGCAGGAGCCAGGACGGCGACCTCCTGCAGGCCCGGCTGCCCCTGCTGCTCAGCTGTTGCCGCGGGGAGGACGACGTCCGGAGGGTGACGGCGCACCTGACCGGCTGCGTCCAGCAGCGGGGCGACAGGTGAGCGTCCCGGCCGACGGGCTCGGCCCCGGCAGCGGGAGGCGCCCTGGCCCTCACCCCCTTCACACGCCCGGCCTCACCCCCGTCCCCGTCCCCCAGCCCGCCGGGCCGGCGCTGCCGGGACCTGCTGGTGCAGCTCTACCTGCAGCGGCCGGAGCTCCGTGTGCACGCGCCCGAGGCCCTGCTGCGCAGCGTGGGCGCCACCGCCAGCAGCATCTGCAAGGTGAGGGCGCCGAGGCGGCACCCAGGTGTTCCCGGGCGGCCGCGCCACCTCGGGTCGGAAAGCTGAGCGGAATCCGCTGTGAGCGGTCGTGGCGGGCAGCCCGTGCCCCGGCCGCGTGGAGGCGCTCGGATGTGGCTTTTCTCTGGAAGCCGCTGGTGTGAGCAGAGACCTGTCTTCCTGCGTCCCCGCCCTCAGGGAGGGCCCACCCCCGGGCGTGTGGTGCGGGGGTGAGGTTGGACGTGTGCCCTGAGACTGCACAGCCAGGGAGCGTGCCGTGTGCCCTCTGCCCCTCCCGCCACCTCCGCTCTCCCCGCCGTGCGCTGCTGTGTCTGTGGACAGACGTCGTGTGTCCTCCGGGCAGCTCCTGTCGCTCCGTGGGGTCCCTCTGAGGCCACAGCTGCACGGGCGGAGGTTTCTTCGTGGTTGTGTGGCTTCTGCCCTGGCCAGGCCCACCTGCTTGTCCGCCTCTGTGGGCCTGCGGGGGCACCTGCCTCCACTCTCCTGGGGGAGGGCGTGAGGCGGGGGAGGGCCTCCGCACCGGTCCTGGCGCCGGGGAGTGGCTTTCTCTGACCACCTTCCTCCCGTTTCCAACGCTCCACACACGTCGGCTTCCCCCGCGCGCCAGGCCATTGGGCCACAGCGAGAGCGTTTCTGTGGAAAGGGGCTGACTCCGTGTGTGCGTGTGTCTGGAAGCCGTGGCTGGGGCGTGTTGGCCTGCAGAGACGCTGGGGAGGGAGGGCTTCCCTGGTCACTGCTGGCCTGCTGGTCCTGGAGGAGGGACCTCGGCCGCCCGGACCTCACGCCCCGTGCTGTCCTCTGCGGCTCCTTCAGGGCCCGCGGGCTGGGGGTGGGCGGTGCGGTGTGCGGGCAGCAGCCAGCCTCTGTCCCTTCCTCCCAGCTGGACGTGCTCACACACCGCTTCATCACCCTCCTTGCCGACACCAGCGACTCGCGGGCGGCCGAGAGCCGCGTGGCCGACGCCAACATGGCCTGCCGGAAGCTGGCGGTGGCTCACCCCCTCCTGCTGCTAAGGTAGGCCCGCTCCCGATGCCCTGAGAGCAGGTCGGGCCGACGCTGACGCGGGCATGTGCACGGCCTGGCCAGGGCCTCGCGGGAGGACGGGCATCCAGACCAGGGCACTAGCGCCTCGCACCTCCTCACAGACCCGGGACCAGGCTCTGGGCCAGACCTCCATCAGCTGGGCGTTCCAGCGACTCCGGTGGGGTCTGCCCACATGGCGGGCACACCACCCAGCACGCTTCCTTTCCTCCAGGCACCTGCCCATGATCGCCGCTCTCCTGCACGGCCGCACCCACCTCAACTTCCAGGAGTTCCGGCAGCAGAACCACCTGACCTTCTTCCTGCACGTGCTGGGTGTGCTGGAGCTGCTGCAGCCGCAGGTGTTCCAGAGCGAGCACCAGGGGGCGCTGTGGGACTGCCTGCGCTCCTTCATCCGCCTGCTGCTGGTGGGTGCACCCTCCTTAGCCAGCTGCCCCTCCCCACTCTGACACCATGCCCCACTCAGCTCTTCCGCGGCTCCCTCGCCCTGGCCAGGCCCTTGGGTGGGGGCTCCTGGGTCCTTGCAGGAAAGCAGAGCCCGTTGGCTGATGCTGGGGACCAGCGCGCCGAGGAAGGCCCCTCATTTCCCAAGGCTGGGCAAACCCCTTGTTTTCCCAAACCCAAAGGGACTCAGGGATGCTGTCTCCCCCGCTGTGCCTCTGCTGAGCCTGTGGCCTGGGGTCACGGCTGCTGTCTGCACAGAGGCCGTGAAGGACAAGGCCCTCTGGCCCTTCGGGACCCTCCACCTAATGCCCGGTGGCCAGAGGTGGCGGTGCTTGGTGGGGCCTGGCTCTGAGCTCCTCGCACACGGCCTTTGCAGAACTACAGGAAGTCCTCCCGCCACCTGGCGCCCTTCCTGAGCAAGTTCGTGCAGTTCACCCACCAGTACGTCGCCTGCAACGCACCGGCCGCCGCCGCCTTCCTGCAGAAGCACTCGGATGCCCTCCAGTGAGTGCGCTGGCGTTGGCGGCCGGGACCAGCCCTGCCCGCCCTCCCTGCAGCCTGTCCTCACCGCCCTGTGCCCTCTCCCCAGCGACCTGTCCTTCGACAGCAGCGACCTGGTGACGCTCAAGTCCCTCCTGGCGGGGCTGAGCCTGCCCAGCAGGGATGGCCGTGCTGACCACGGCCTGGACGAGGAGGGCGAGGGTGAGTGGGCCCAGCAGCATGCAGCCCTGACCGGTGACCCCGTAGCTCCCCGCCCACCGTGGGAGCTGGCAGGTCCCACCGTCGGGCTGGTCTCCATCTGTGGCCCTTAGCAGTGACGGCAGGGCCAGCGAAGCTCCCTCGTCTCCGCCCTGGTTCTGAGCGAGCCCCGGGTGCTGGCTGCAGGGCGCTCTGCGCGCATTGTGGTGGGGATGTGGGGGGGTGTTGTGGGGTGGGAGGTGGGGGGGTGGGGGTGGAGTGAGTGGGTGTGGGTGTGGCTCGCACAGAGCCCAGTACTGGATGCCTCTATTGAGCGCCTGCTGTATGCCAGGAGAGCACAGGGAGGGACAGGCGCCCTCCTGAGTGCCCGGCCCTGTGATCCGTGGGCTGGTGGGCAAGGACGACCCCGCTTGTGCCCACGGGCTCTGCACCGTGGTCCTGACCGCCCCGGGCAGCCCTGCGTGGACAGCATTCCTGGGCGGCCGTGTGTCTGCAGCCACAGGCCTGGCTTCCTGTCTTCCAGACGAGGGCTCGGCGGGCTCCCTGCCCCTGGTCAGCGTCTCCCTCTTCACCCCGCTGACCGCAGCTGAGATGGCCCCCTACACGAAGCGGCTCTCCCGAGGCCAGACTGTCGAGGGTGAGGCGGGGCCGGGAGGGCCGGGCTGCTGCCCTTGGGGTGCAGAGGGCACTGGAGGGAGGGCAGCCGGCTCCAGGCAGCAGGTCGGGGAGACTCTGCAGGGGGACCTGGGGGTGCAGTGACTGCAGGAGCGGAGGCCTGGGAGTGACGGTGCCTGGGCTGAGCTGCCCCCTGGCGGGAGGGGGGAGCGTCTGGGCAGCCTCTCAGGGTAGAGAGGCTCGGGGAGGTGTGCACCTCGACGCTGGCCGGTGGACGTGGGAAGCCAGCAGAACGGGGGTGCTTCCCCCAGGCCTTACCCAGCGCCCAGGACAGTACGGAAGGTTCTGGGGGCATGGGCTCTGTGATGGGCACACGGCACCCAGGGAGCCGCCGAGCTGGGCCAGGGCCCTGGGAGCTCCTGACCTCTGTCCCTGCGGGCGGGCGGGCGGGACCAGGCACTGCGGCCGGTCCTGCTGCAGCCCCCTCACACGCCCGCCCCCTCGTGCGCCCGCCCCCTCACGTGCCGCCCCCTCACGCGCCCGCCCCCTCACGTGCCCGCCCCCTCACGTGCTGCCCCCTCGTGCGCCCGCCCCCTCACGCGCCCGCCCCCTCACGTGCCCGCCCCCACAGATCTGCTGGAGGTGCTGGGCGACATAGACGAGATGTCCCGGCGGAGACCCGAGATCCTGGGCTTCTTCTCGGTCAGTGACCGGCCTCCCGTGCTGTCCTCTGCCCCACGTGCTGCTCCTGCGCCCGCTTCCTGAAGCTGGCGTGGGGGAGCCCACAGGCCCTGGCGGGAAGCCCTCGGGGTGGGCAGCACGTGTCTGCGCCAGCCCCAGTGCCCACGGGGAGCATGGGCCAAGGCAGGGCCACCCTCTGCTCGGGGCCGAGCTGGCCCGGGTCTGGGCCCCAGAGCTGGCCCAGGATGGAGGGGCTGGGGGGTGGTTCCTGCCGGCGTCGTCCTGTCAGGAGTTCTGTCAGGAGGCCTGATCCTGGGGCTGAGGCTGTGCCGGGACAGCAGGCTGCCCGCTCACACCTGCCCTGCCCTGCAGACCAACCTTCAGCGGCTCATGAGCTCCGAGGAGGAGGCGTGCCGCAGCCTGGCCTTCAGCCTGGCCCTGCGCTCCATCCAGAACAACCCCAGGTGAGTGCGGGGGAGGCGGGGCCGGGGCCTGGCCGCCTGGGGGGCAGGGAAGTGCCCACTGAGCATGTGCCTTCTCAGCATCGCGGCCGACTTCCTGCCCACGTTCATGTACTGCCTGGGCAGCCGGGACTTCGAGGTGGTGCAGACGGCCCTCCGGAACCTGCCGGAGTACACCCTGCTCTGCCAAGGTGGGTGCCGCCCGCCCCCTGCCCCCGGGCGCCTCGCAGCCTGCCCCCTGGCCCACCCACCGTCCTGTCCCCGCAGAGCACGCGGCCATGCTGCTGCACCGCGCCTTCCTGGTGGGCATGTACGGCCAAGTGGACACGAGCGCCCAGATCTCCGAGGCCCTGCGCATCCTGCACATGGAGGCCGTGATGTGAGCCCGGCCCACGCGGCCTGGCCCTCGACCAACCATCCACCAGGCCCCGGCCTCGCTCCGACCTCAGGGCCTCAGCCACTGGCCTGGGGGGGGTGGTGCTGACTGCCCGAGGCTGGGCAGGGCTGCTCTCAGTCCACGGCCAGGCTCTGGCCAGCAGCGCGGGACGGGGAGCGGGGAGGGGTCTGCCCGGCCAGCAGAGTGGGAGGGGGATGGAGGGGGGGGGCGGGGGGCCAGGGGGGTGGGGTCTGCCCTGCCAGCAGTGCCTCAGAGTTGGCCAGCTGAGTGGACACTGTTGGCGAGGGGCAGGTTCGAATGAAACTTTCTGACCTCATTGCTGGCTGCTGGCCTTGTCTCCTGAGGTGTCTGTTGAGGGGTGAGGATCTCGTCTGTGGCCTGACCAGCCTGCTCCCTGCGGGGTGGGCTGAGGCCCGGTCCCTGGCCCCCTGGCCGCACCAGCGTCTCCGGGTCTCCCTTGCCTTCCGTTGTGGGTACCGTGCCCCACCCGCCCTCGCCTGCAGCTGCCGAGGGTCTTCCCGGCACAGAGCCACCATCCTACCTCCTGCGTGCTCCCCACTAGCCCAGCACTCAGACCCTGTCCCTGCTCAGGGCCTGCCAGGGTCCACCTGCACCCCAGGCTCCTGCTCAGCCGGCCACTGGGGGGCGCTGTGGCTACAGACCTGCCCAGGCCTTCGGAAGCCCTGGGCCGTGCCTAGGCTCTGGAGACTGGCCCTGGGGGACGGGGCAGAGTCTCCTCACCCAGAGCCCCTAGGGACTGCAGGTGGCCCAGCCCCCTCCTCTCTGGCCCTTCCTCTCCAGGCACCCCTGCTCCCATCCCCAAGCCCCTGGCATGGGCTGCTTTGTCCTAGTGGTCGCTTCTTGGCCTGTGGTGTCACCCAGGGAAGGGCAGACTCAGGACAGCATGGGCATGGAGCTCAGGGGCCCTTGTGCTGCCAGGCCCGGGGTGTGTGCGTGTGCGTGTGCGTGTGTGTGTGCACACCACGCCTAGAAAGCCCCTTTGCGTCATGCCTGCACACCACCCAGCCTGGGAAACAGCCGTTAGGACACTCGGTGCCCCAGAGGCCACCCTCCCCGGGCCCCAGAGCCACTGGCACATGGCGGTGCGTCTCCATGTGAGCTGGGCTGGTGAGGGGCCCGGATGTGGCTCATGGTGCCCTCCCTCCAGCATCAGGGCCCTGTGCCCCGTGGCCCGCCTCCCTCTGCTGCATGGCACAGGGGCACCTTCACACGGAACCCAGGGGGCGGTGCTCCGCTGTGGGCGGTGAGTGGCGCCTGGGTGGAAGGGCTGGGGAGGGGCTGGCAGTACCTGCAGGGCCCACGTGGCCAGGCCGAGCGCTGTGGCGTTACGTGGCCGGAGGGAGAGGCGTGGCCATGGTACGAGCTGTGCTCAGAGCAAGTGTGCAGTTGGAGCCAGTGGCCGGGCGCTGCTGCCCCTCGGCCGGTGCGGGCTCAGGCCACACGGAGGTGCCCCTCAGGTGGCTCCGTCTCTTCACGCGATGACACAGGCCGAGGCGGTCCTCACCTGTGCCCTCCTGTACAGCCTGGCCTGGAGGGCGAGGGCTGGTGGGAGCCTGGCACCGACGCAGTGGACGGGCTCCGTGCTGACCACGCGCCCTGGTCCCGCCCCCCGCCCCCGCCCTGCCCGCTCAGTGCCGGGAGCTGCAGCGGGCCCCGGAGGCTGCACAGTGCGAGGATGAATAATGCATTTATGACACGGCGGCGTGGTCGCCAAAGTGATCTATAAATGGCGGTAAATGTTTTATAATGTTGTTGTAACCCGTTATAAATGATGAATGGCGGCGGTGGGTGCCGGATCAAATATTTATGACGCGTGGTGTGCGACGCGGCCGCCTCCGTCAGGAAAGCCATTAATAATGGATCGGACGGAGAGGTAAAAGTTGCCGACGTGCCGGCAAAGCCGTTTATAATGGAATGTAAGCGTCGGCGTTGGGAGCAGCACGCGAGCCCCCGCGCAGCCGGCCGGCTCCGGAGCCAAGAGGAAAGTCGTGGATTGTGAGACGGTACCACCCTGTGCATGTGCTCATGCACCCAGGCGGCCGCAGGCACATGTCTCGTGGTGCCTAGTTAATTAACGGGGTGTCGCAGCTCCCGCTCCCTCCTGCCCGGCCGTGGCCATGGCGTTGGGCTCTGGGCAGGGCCGTGGGAACTAGAGGAGGGCTGTCCTTGGCCGTTCTGCGTGTGCCTCCCACCAGCACAGTCACTGCTAGGGGGCCACAGGGCAGCATGGTGCCATCTGCCCTGCACCCCAGGGACTGGGCAGGGGGTGGGAGGGCCCTGTCATGGAGCCGCACTGTGTCCCCTGGTGCTGTCCCAGGTGCGCTCGGCGCTGGTTTCTGCACGTGTAAGAGTCAGGGAAGGATGCAAGCTCGCTGCTGTAACAAACAGGCCCAGGCTCAACTGAGCCCAGCCCACACTTGTGTCTCGCCCAGAGGCCAGCACAGCTGTTCCTGGGCCGCTGCCCTCCGTCGGACCCTGCGGTCCAGGCTTCTGCGTCTGTGGCCCATCAGTGTGGACCCTGCGAGTGAGACCCTGGCTTCCCCCACTGGCAAGGGACTCAGCCCTACGCCCTGTCTACCTGCAAGGGAGGCTGGGAAATTGGGTCCAGGCAGAAAGAGCCAGTGGGGAGTGCCCGAGGCAGGGGCCTGAGGGCGTCAGGCTGCAGGGAGGCTGGAGGACCTGTGATGACCGTGCTCTGTGTGAGGTGCGCCCACTCTTGTTCCCGACGCTAAGGATGTTGAGCTGACCACAGACTGCAGCTGCCGGCAGAGCACAGGGCACCTGTACAAAGCCAGGCTGACAGCAGAGGAGGGTGAGGGTGGCCGTGGGGGAGGGGCAGGGGCAGTTTCCTGTGGGGCCAGCAGGAGAGGAGAGGAGAGGCCAGGAGCCCTGGCAGGGACCTGTGAGCCGCTGTAGATGGGCTGGGGTCTCAGGGCCAGGAGCTCAGTGCAGGGACCAAGGGCCGGGCTCCGGAGGGAGGGCAGGGCGGGCGTGGGGAGGGTGTGGCCAGGGAGCGGCTGGGGCACGAGGCTGGACGGCGTGATAAGGGCCTGGACTTTATCCAGAGGCGGTGAGGCCGCAGGGCAGGGCTTGTCCCTCAGCTGCTGGGAGGGTGGCTGGCGGCAGCGGGTGGGGGTGGGGTGGGGGGAGCCTGGGGAAGGCAGGGGTAAGAAGCCAGGAAAGTTCCCTGGCCAGTGGCACGGGGAGACTTGTTACACAGCAGTGTGAGCCGGCTGGCGCTCCTGTCACTGAGGACAGAGCACATGGCTCTGCTCCCGCAGGGTGACGCTAAGCCAGCCCCTCGGGGGCTGCAGAGACCCGAGTGCCGTGCCAGCTGCCGAGGCGGGTGAAGCCGAGGGGGTGAAGCTCTGGGCAGTCTATTGAGATCCTGCCCAAATCCCCTAGACGCCAGCCTTTAACCCGAGAGCCAAGGCCCAGGGGAGGAGGGGAGAGGGAGAGGCAGGAAATGACAAAACGGAGGTTTGGGCGCATGCCTTCCGTCCCCCTCCCCCCCAGCCTGCACCTCCTAAACTAAGGGTCCCCAGGAGGCAGCTGGCCCAGGTTTACCCCGAGCTGGTCACCAAGGCCCCTGGGCCTCCTGCTGCTGCTGTGCCGGAGCCTTCTGTGCCCTGTTCCCAGCTTTTGATTTCAGAGGAGGGGAAAGAGAAACATCAATGATGAGAATCATTGATCGGCTGCCTCCTGCACGCCCCCTGCTGGGCATGTGCTCCTGGCTGGACTGAATCTGGGCCCCTTTAGTCCGAAGGCCGACACTCATCCCTGAGCCAAACCGGCCAGGGCAATAAACACTTCACATCACCTGGACTCGGCCTCTCTGGTTTGCTCAGTGGATAGAGCATCCACCTGCAGGTTGAAGGGTCCTGAGTTCGATTCTGGTCAAGGGCACATGCTTGGATCACAGGCTTGATCCTTAGTGAGGGGGTGCAGGAAGCAGCCAACCAATGACTCACATCATGGATGTTTCTCTCTCTCCTGTAACACAGAAAAGACGATAAAGTTAAAATCGCCTGGTCTGGTCTTGTGAAACCTGCGTGAAGTCTAGAACCCGCACGCTCCCGCATGGCCGCCGCCCCCCCCCCCCCCCCCCCCGTGACGGAAACTGGCCCGGCGGTCAGCGAGTGGGGTGGTCTCGGGAGGGAGAAGAGGTGGGCTGGGCCCTGGCTTGGGGGCCTGGGGAGGAGCAGGGCCCCAGAAGGAAGTGCTGTGTGAGGTGCGGTGGGGACACAGCACAGATGCACCCAAGTCACTGCCCCAGAGCAGCCCACGTGGGGACATCGCACCGGCTTTTCCAGTTCTAACTGCTGCCCTGCGGTCAGGAAGCGCGCTGGTTCCTGCTCTGGGCTGGGCCACCTGCCGCCGAACCCGCCCGCCTCGCCCTTTGTCCTCACCGGGAGCCCGGCCGGTGCAGCGGGCATCCCAGCGGGCATCCCAGCTCGCAGGCCCCAGGACAGGGCTCAGCCCTGTGCCCGGGGCCTCACCGCAGGCTGAGCTGCGGGAAAGCTGGGGTCTGGCCGGGCCTGGGCTGGAGGACCTGGTCTCTGCTCCAGCACCCTCCCGCCTGCCTTCCTGCAGCCGGTCTGGGCCAGCCTGAGGCGGCCTCCAGGGTGCGGGCCACACATTTGGTGTCAGTGTTTCCGCTGTCGGCCCACGTGGCCACAGGCAGGGTTTCCTGGGAAGAATGCGAGGGACCCGCCCGCTCACAGGGCCTTGAGAGGTGCTTTCCTGGGTCACAGACACACAACTGGGAAACGGAGACGCCGTCACGGCCAGGAGGGCCTGGTGCCCTGAAGCAGCCGAGAGCCGGAGCGGGAGGCTCCCAGCCGGACACCCGTCCCAGCCTCAGGCGCCTCCCTGTGCTCGGAGGAGTGAGCCCCGCCTTGCCTGGCACCACTCAGGCATAAAACCCGGAAGAATGCCTTTTCTTTTTCTCCTAATCCTCACCTGAGGGTGTGTTTTTACTGATTTTAGAGAGAGGAAGGGGGCGTGAGAGAACATCCATCAATTGCCCCCCCCCCCCCCCGAATAATACATGCCCCGACCAGGAACAGAAGCCACGCCGTTTAGTGCGTGGGGCGATGCCCCGACCATAGAGCCACCTGCTAGGGCAGGACCGGAAGGGAAAGTCCTTTCCCGCGAAACTGCGATGCCGGTGTTGGGGGGCAGCACGTCTTCCGGGAGACCACAGGCCGGCAGCCTGGCGCCCTGCCCGGCGTGGGCCCTGTGTGAGCGGCCACGCTCGCTCGGCCGGGAGGGCGGGCGGTGGCGGCTCGGGAAGGGAAGGCGGCCCGGGGCCTGGGCAGCGGGGCCCGCACCCAGGGCGCCCCCTTTGCCCTGACCCGCGGCTGCAAGGGGGGGCGGGGCCCGCTGGGGCGGGGCCTGGCGCAAACACTAGCCTTCAAGGGGCGGGGCCAGGCCTGGAAGGGGCGGGCCCGTGGAGGAGCAGCCAATGCGGGGGGGTGGGCGGGGCCGGAGGCAGGGGCGGACGGGGACTGCGCTCCGCCGGCCGCTGTCCCGCCGGCCGCCCGGCCCCTCGTCCGCCCGGCCCGGCCCCTCCGGTCCGCCCGGCCCGGCCCCGGCCCCTCGTCCTCCCGCGTCGGGGGTCGGGCCCCTGGTCCCCGAGGCGCCGCCGGCCGCTGCCGCTCGGCATGGCGGCCATCCAGGCGCTGCAGCAGTGGTGCCGGCAGCAGTGCGAGGGCTACCGGGGCGTGAGCATCACCAACATGACCACGTCCTTCCGCGACGGCCTGGCCTTCTGCGCCATCCTGCACCGCCACCGGCCCGACCTGCTGTGAGTGCGGCCCGCCCCGGCCCCGGCCCCGGCCCCCGGCCCCCTGGCCCCGTCCCTGGCCCCCTGCCCAGTCCCCCTGCCCAGTCCCCGGCCCCGGCCCCCGGCCCCGGGCCCCGGTCCTGTCCCCCGGCCCGGCCCCCAGCCCCCGGCCCCCGGCCCCCGGCCCCGGCCCCGGCCCCTGGCCCCCGGCCTCTGGCCCCCGGCCCCATTCCCCGGCCCCCGGGCCCCCGGGCCCCGGCCCCATCCCCCAGCCCGCGCGGCGATGTGACTCAGGCCCGGCTCTCCGGCTGCCCGCCCTCCGCCCCCGCCTGGGGGCTGGGCCCCGGGCCCGTGTGTGGCCCCGCCCTCCCCAGGCCCAGGCTCCTAAGCAGCTGGGGCTCCGAGGGGGCGGGGCGCGCAGAGCAGGAGCCCGACCCCCTTGTCAGGCCCCTGCACCCGAGGGTGACAAGGGGCGAGGGGAGGCAGCCCCACTCCTGGGAGCCGGGGAGGTGGGCAGGGGAGGGGACGGGTCTTGACGTGAGGCTGGGGGCTGCCACGCGGGGTGCCAGCCTTGCCCCCTCCACGCCCCCTCTGTTCCGTTACTCACTGGCCCGGCTTGGCGGCAGCTCTGAGCTCTCCCTCTGCAAAGCGGCTCTGGAGCCGGGAAGGCCTCCTGTGGGGGCCCCGCGTTCCACACGTCTCCTGCGAAGTCCAGGCTGGAGGGGAGGGCGGGGAGGGGGGAGCGCATGTGCAGGGAGAGGGAGGCACCCTCGCGGGCTTGCACTGCAGACGGGGAGACTGAGGCCTGAGGGGAGAGGCCTGTGCAGGGCTGCCGCTGGGGCCCCTCCCTGCGCCCCGATGCCCCCTGTGCCCCCGACGGTCCTGAGCGCCTGCCTCTGTGGAAGTCCCCACGGAACCCCTCTGCTCCGAGGGCCTCCGTGGGGCCTCCTGGGAGGCCCGTGTGGCCGGGGCGGCCGCTGCTCCCCGCCCAGCGAGTGCTGTCACCCCGGGAGGCAGACGCTGAGCCCCGGGAGCTGAGCTCGGCCGGGTGGGCGGGGACCGGAGAGGGCGCGGAGGGAGAGAGGTGGGCAGGCAGGTCCTGACAGGCTGGCTGGGGTCCGAGCCACCCAGGCCCCAGGCCCGCAGGAGGGGCTGCGCTCGGAGGGGGAGTGGAGCCGTGGTCTGGGGGCTCCGCAGCCTCAGCCGCCACACGGGTGTGCCTGAGGCTTGGGCTCTTTCTGGGTCCGGGAGCTTCCCAGCAGAGCGTGTGTGCGTGTGTGTGCATGTGTGTCTGTGTGTGCGTGTGTGTGTGTGTGTGTGTCATAAAGGGCTGTGTGTGTGCGTGTGCGTGTCATAGAGGGCTGTGTGTGTGCGTGTGCGTGTGCATGAGCCTGTCCCAACAGGCACTGCTGCCTGCGGGTGAACAGGGGCTCGCACACCTGGGCATGGACCAGAGCTGGCCCGGGCCGGGCCCCTGGCCGCTGCCTGGCCGCCGTGTGCCTGCCGCGCTCAGCACTGTGTCCGTGTCCGTGTCCGTGTCCGTGCCCGTGTCCGTGTCCATGCAGGCGGCCGTGGCCCTGCCTCGGGGAGAGGGCTTCAGTCGCGGATGGGGAGCCGAGTGGATGAAAGCTCCAGGCAGCTCCCTCCGGGGTGGGGGTTGGGGGCGGCGCCCTGCGGCCTCGGCCATGACCTGCTGGCTGCTGACTTGGCTGCGGTCCGTCTGTCACTGGACTTTTGGCTCAGAAGGTGGGGCGTCTGTTTGCTTTCACCGCTGTCCCCAGCCTGGCGCCCGGCCTGGGACAGGTGCTCAGTGGAATCTGCACAGCTGGAGGCCGAGAGATAAGGGCTTGCACTTGGGGCTCCGCAGATAGGGTAGGAGTTCGGGGCCGTGCAGGTGCGAGTGCGGAGGGCGAGGGGGCCCTGTGACCACGGAGGTGGGTGTTGGAGCCCCCAGGAGCCGAGGGATAAGGAGCAGCATCGGCGCCAGCCCCCTCGGGCACACAGGCGGGCACACCGGGCTGTGGGGATGGGTGCTGCCCGTGTGGTCAGTGGTTACGGCAGGACCAGGAGGTAGTGCAGGTTTGCGCCTGGTGGCTGTGGCTCCATAGGTGCTGAGCAGCTGTGTGTGTGTGTGCGTGTGCAGGCGTGTGGGCACACGTGTCCCATGCCAGAGCCCTTTGTTGTGCCGTGTCTGTGCCTTGAACACCCACCTCCACTCTGACCCCTCAGGGCCTCTGGCCAGGTGGCGCTGGGAGGGTGTCTCCCCAGAGCAGTGGGCTGCGCGCCGGCCCCAGAGGTGCTGGGAGCGGAGGGCAGGGGGCCCGGGGAGAGGCCGCTGTGCCTGCCCGTCCGGTGAGACCCTGGGCAGCGGAGGGGACATCCTGTCTCCGGCCCCTTTGTTCTGTCCGGTCCTTCCTGCTGCACCGAGCCGCTTCCTCTGGGCTCAGCGGAAGGAGAGCCGTGCGGAGCCGCAGGCGGGGCCGGCCAGGTGGGGACACGCCCGGCGCTCCGCTGCCTCTGCTGGTGCTGCCGGGCCGGTGCTCACGTGCAGCAGGAGGCCATGCGGGGTCCGGGGGTCGTGGGTGAACCTGCGTGGGGGGACGGCTCCTCGGGGGCCGGGGCCTGCAGGTCTGTCTCCCGTGAGGCCCAGTGAGCAGCCAGCTGAGCCGGGGCCGCCCAGCACGGCAGCCCAGGCATACGCCTGGGACCGGGGTTCCCTGGAGGGGGCCGGCAGAGCCCCCAGCGCGGCAGCCCAGGGCTGCTGAGGAGGGCCATCTGCAGCAGCTGTGGACGGACAGAAAACCGAGTGGGTGTCAGGTGTGGCTGCAGGTCGCCGAGCCTCCGTATCCCCGCCGGGTGGTGACCTGGTCCGTCCCCCTGAAGGGGTCAGGGCCAGGGCCAGGCGGCGGCTCCGTGGCCACGGCTCTCGACACGCCTGTGGTTGGGTCAGGAGACTCCCAGGGCCCCCTGGGAGCTGAGGCAGCACTGACCCTCCTGCATGAGGTCAGCAGGAAGTGGCCTGGGGACAGAGGCCCTCTGTCTTCGCTGAGGGCCTGCTGCCCAGCCTTCTGGCCTGAATCTGCAGGGTGGACAGGCCCTCTCCTTGGGGGCGACCCAGGGTCCATCGCCCCCCGAGATCCCCTCCCGGGCTGGCCCTCTGGGCTGGGGCAGGGATAGGGCTGGTGCCGGCCTGCGGAGGCCTGAGCTGGGCAGCTGCTGAGGCCCCTCACTTGCCCACCGGGTACAGGAAGGGGGCCTCGTGCACCTCGTCCCCCCGGCCCCCCTCTCCCCATGTCCGTCCCAGGGCGCCTGCCTGGGGTCACTTCCCCGGAGCCCTGTCTCCACCTCTCTCTGCTGAGTCCCCACCTCCAGCTTTCTCTCCGTCCCTCTGCCCCTCCTCCTGCTCCCTTCACGCCAGGATTGACTCCAGATGGGCTCGGAGTGCCTGGAGAAGGCTCCGGAATGGCTTTCCCTTCTGTCTGCCCCCCTCGGCCCCAGCGCGCCCCCCCGCCCCCCCGGGCTGCATGTTGTTCCAGGAAATAAACAGCGTGAGGTCAGCTCGCCAGGAATTCAGAGGGACACAAGCCCGAGCCCCCAGGCGCTGGGCCAGGAGGCGGCCCTCAGGGCCTGCAGTCCCGGGTGGTCAGGCAGGCGGCCGGCTGTGGCCATGGGAGGCAGGCAGAGGCACGGCTGGGCCATTGCCAGAGGCCATGGGACCCGGGGGCTGTGGTGGTTCCTCCTGGTCACTCATCGGTGTTGACAGCGTAAGTGGTCCGGTCGGCTCAGTGGTTGAGCTTCGACCTATGAACTAGGAGGTCACGGTTCGATTCCCGGTCAGGCACAGGCCCAGGTTGTGGGCTCCATCCCCAGTGGGGGGCGTGCAGGAGGCAGCATCAATCCATGACGGGTCGCTCTCATCGTGGGTGTTTCTATCCTTCTCCCTCTCTTTCCTCTGAAATGAATAAAAGTACATTTTTGAAAAAGAAAGAGCGAGTGAAGGCCAACAGAACGCTCCCCCGCAAGCATGTATGGAGCGCTGGCTGTATGCCCGGCGTCTCCGAGGACCAGAACCTCGGGCCCGGCCGGCCGGACACGCCCGCGGCCGGCGCCGCAGCAGCAGCGATGGGCGGCCGGTGTCGGCCGGGCCTCCTGGGGCCGTCCTGGCTGCCGGCCGCTCTCCCTGCGCCTCCGTCCCAGTTCCCTCTCGGTGAGGACATGGCCCCTTGGGACGGCCACCCGGTGACCAGGATCGGACGCTCTCTGTGAAGACCCTCCCGAATCTGCAGGGTGGACAGGCCCCCTCCTTGGGGGCGGCCGGGGGCACCTCGGAGGCCTGACCGGGCAGGTCTGCGCGGGCGGTGCCAGGGGCGGGGGGAGGACCGGGCTTTCAAAGGGGTGGGTGTGGGCGGCGGGACTCCGAGCCAGACACTGCGGATGGACGGTGGGGAGCCCGGGGGTAGGGACCCCGCTCCGCGGCCGTGGGTGGACGGCGGGAGCGGCTGGGCTGCCACGCCTCCGCCGCCCGCCCGGCGTCTGCCCACCGCACACCTGCCGGCCGCGCACAAAGCGCCTGTGTGCCGGGAGGCCCGGCATCTGGAACGCGTTGCCTTGGGCGGTCGGCGGAGGGGGTTCTGGGAGAGCCGGGCCCTGATGGACGGCAGGCCCTGCGGGAGGGGGCAGGCAGCCCCGAGGCCGGTCACCGTGGCCCTGGGAGCGGGGCTCACCCTGCAGTCTGACCCACGCTCTCTCCGGCTCTCCCGGCTGGAAGCTTCCAGAACAATCAGGTCGCACCGAAGCTTTGGGGTGCCGTTCGCGCCCACAGACAGCCCCCGGACAGACGGACAGACGGACAGGCCTGTGTGACTGCCTCCCGGAGCCGCCGGCTGGGCTGGCTGTGCTGTCTGCTCAGGGCATCCTCCCGGGGGCGCCCGGGGCTGTGGTGCCCACGCTGGGCGTGTGCGGGGCTCCGGGCAGCCTGGCGACGGGGCCCGTGTGCGTGGGGGTGGGCTCCTGTCCTCAGCCGCCCGGACTCGGTCTGTTCGGGGGGGTGTGGGGGAGACTGGGCACCTGGTGGGCGCCTCGTACCGCACCCAGCGGCCGTGTGGCTCCGTGGCTGAGCATCGACCGAGGAACCAGGAGGCTGTGGTCTGACTCCCGTGGGCACAGGCCGGACTGGGGCGCCATCCCGGGTGGGGCGTGCAGGAGGCAGCTGATCACAGATGTCTGTCTCCCCTCCTCTCCGAGATCAGTGGAAACCTGTATTTTAAAAACCATGCCCCCGGTCGAGCCTTAGCTGCTCTGGGTGCCAGGCATGGCCTGGCTTCAGTCTTCTCTGCTGTGTGACTCGGGCAGGTCACCGAGCCTCTCTGTGCCCGTTCCCTCACGGAGAGAGGGCATTGCAGCCTGTGGGGTGACACCACGGGGTGGGTGTTAGGGGAGGTGCCTGGGGATCGAGGTGGCGTGGCCGTCTGTCCCTCATGGAATGTCTGTCCTGCCCTGCAGCCCCATGCCCACTGAGTTCCCCTTCAGGACATGCCAGGCCCCGGAGCGGCCAGCAGGGCCCAGGGCCCCGGAGCGGCCGGCCCTGCCCTCCTGAGGCCCTGGCGGCCACGTTCCTCCGGCCTCGGTTTCCCCTTCGGGGAGGCTGGCCTCCCAGGCCTCCCAGCCCTGCTTCCCGGCCTGAGCTGCTCTGCATTTTTACCTTCCAGAAACTTCGACAGTCTCAGGAAGGAGAACGTCTATGAGAACAACCAGCTGGTGAGTCCCGCCCTGCCCGCCTCGCGGTCCCGGGCTGTGGAAGGGGCGTCCTCGTCCACCTGGCGGCTGTGCCCGGCCTGTGACCCTGCTCCCCGCTCCCCCTCCGGGAGGATGGGGTGCTGGACCCCCCTTCTCCTAGGCAGCGCCAGGGTCCTGGGTGGGCCGTCCCCCGCCCGGCCTAGCCTCTCAGCCAGGGTCCCGGACCCATTGCTCCTGAGCCTTCCCGGCCCAGTCCGCCCGTCTCATTGCTGCAGAGGGCAGAGCCCCCCTCGCCCTCTGACATCGGAGCCCCCGGCTGGCCCCGAGCGCCTTCCGTCCTGCGTGGTCGGGGCACGATCCCCACTACGCAGACGGGTAAACCGAGGCCCAGGGAGGACTCAGGCCGAGCTGGAACCTTGGGGGCTCCCAGTGGGGTTCTTGCTCCTGGCACCGGGGTGAGCTGGTGGCCAGGCGGCTCCCTGCTGACCGTCCCTCCCCAGGCCTTCCGCGTGGCCGAGGAGCAGCTGGGGATCCCAGCCCTGCTGGAGGCCGAGGACATGGTGGCTCTGAAGGTGCCCGACCGGCTGAGCATCCTGACCTACGTGTCGCAGTATTACAACTACTTCCATGGACGCTCGCCCAGTGAGTGCCCCCGCCCTGGCGGCCCCCTCTGCCCAGTGCCCCCGCCCTGGCGGCCCCCTCTGCCCAGTGCCCCCGCCCTGGCGGCCCCCCTCTGCCCAATGCCCCCGCCCTGGCGGCCCCCCTCTGCCCAGTGCCCCCGCCCTGGAGGCCCCCCTCTGCCCAGTGCCCCCGCCCTGGCGGTCCCCTCTGCCCAGTGCCCCCGCCCTGGAGGCCCCCTCTGCCCAGTGCCCCCGCCCTGGCACCCCCTCCTCTGCCCAGTGCCCCCGCCCTGGCGGCCCCCTCTGCCCAGTGCCCCCACCCTGGAGGCCCCCTCTGCCCAGTGCCCCCGCCCTGGCGGCCCCCTCTGCCCAGTGCCCCCGCCCTGGAGGCCCCCCTCTGCACAGTGCCCCCGCCCTGGCGGTCCCCTCTGCCCAGTGCCCCCGCCCTGGAGGCCCCCTCTGCCCAGTGCCCCCGCCCTGGCACCCCCTCCTCTGCCCAGTGCCCCCGCCCTGGCGGCCCCCTCTGCCCAGTGCCCCCACCCTGGAGGCCCCCTCTGCCCAGTGCCCCCGCCCTGGCGGCCCCCTCTGCCCAGTGCCCCCGCCCTGGAGGCCCCCTCTGCCCAGTGCCCCCGCCCTGGCGGCCCCCTCTGCCCAGTGCCCCCGCCCTGGCGGCCCCCTCTGCCCAGTGCCCCCGCCCTGGCGGCCCCCTCTGCCCAGTGCCCCCGCCCTGGCGGCCCCCTCTGCCCAGGGCGTGGCCCGGACTCACCCTCCCCGCACCCGCTCAGAGCAGGCTCCTTCAGGCCCAGCTCCGATGCCCCCGTTTGGTCCTGACATTGTGTCCCAGGCTTTGTGTGTGCACTCCCCCCACATTCCTCGGGCTCCGGGCCAGCCCGCCTCCCGCCTCCCCTCCCCACCCTACTTTGTGCAGAAACAGAAAAGTCCCTTCCTGCCCCAGCAGGGTCAGGCGGAGGGGAGTCCGCCCCGCGGTGGTGCTGGCTGTGGCCCCGCCCCGGGCGCCGGGCACCCACACCTCCCAGGGCCCAGGCAGGGCCCAGGCCCTGCGAGCCCTGACCGTGCGTCTCCCGCCAGTTGGGGGCTTGGCTGGCGTGAAGAGGCCCCTGTCCGAGGCCCAGGAGGAGCCGTCGGGGAAGCGGGCCTCGCCCACGCCCGTCCGGGGGCCGCTGTCCCCCGTCAGCACCAACGTCCAGCGGAAGGACCAGGGCGCGGAGGGCCCCCCGCTGAAGGCTGTAAGGGTCCGGGGCTGGAAGGTGGGAGGGCTCAGTGTACCCTGGAACCCGGGGTCGGGGGCCGGGGGTCCCTTGGGGTCCACTCAGGTCCCAGCCCAGCCTCAGCACATTTACCGGGAGCCCAGGGACTGGCTCCCGAGTTCCTGCCTCCTGTGTGGTCGGGATAGGGTCTCCATTGTGCAGACGGGTAAACTGAGGCCAGGGAGGCCCACAGGCTGAGCTGAGCTTGAACCTTGAACCCAGACGTAACCGGCCGCTCCCTCTCCGTGGGTCCAGGAGGGAAAGTGGGTGCATCCTCCCTCCAGGTCCGGCCCAGCCAGGGAGCTGTGCCCCCTTTTCAGAGGTGGAGCCTGGAAGGGGCCATACCGTGTGCTCGGGCGCCCCCTGCTGTCCCCCGGCCGCCACACCGGCTCCCGGGGCTGGGCCCGGACATTCGGAGCGGGTTGCATTTCTGTGCCTTGGGGTGGGAACTTTGAACCCCAAAACCAAGCTTCCAGCTGCATCCCCTTGGCCAGGCTGGAGGCCCTGAGCTTGGCGTCCAGCGGCCTGGGTCCAGCCCGGCCGCTGCTCTGAGGCCTCAGCTCCGCCCCCCCCCCCCCCAACCCAGGGCCAGGGCGGCGCGGGGAGCAGCTCCTGCGGGGTGTGCGGCCAGCACGTGCACCTGGTGCAGCGACACCTGGCAGACGGGAGGCTGTACCACCGCAGCTGCTTCAGGTGGGGCTGTGGGGGGGCTGTGCAGGGGGTGGGGGGCTGTGTGGGGGGCTGTGCAGGGGAGTGGGGGGCTGTGCAGGGGGTGGGGGCTGTGTGGGGGGCTGTGCAGGGGGGTGGGGTGTGAGGGGTGGGGACTGTGGGGGGCTGTGCAGGGGAGTGGGGGGCTGTGGGGGGAGTGGGGGCTGTGCAGGGGGTGGGGGGCTGTGCAGGGGGGTGGGGTGTGAGGGGTGGGGACTGTGGGGGGTGGGGGGCTGTGCGTGTGTGTGGGGGTGCGGGCCTGGGCCCCTCACGGCCCCGGTGGAGCGGACCCGGGAGCGGGAGGAGGCCTGTGGGACGGGCTCCAGGTAACGGGCGCCCCCTCCGCCCAGGTGCACGCGGTGCTCCGGCACCCTGCGGCCCGGCGCCTACCTGCCCACGGCCCAGCCCGGCGTCTTCGTCTGCTCCAGCCGCTGCCCCGCAGCCGCCCCCGCGGGGCCCCGGCCGCCCAGCGCCCCCCAGACGGCCCGGGGGGCCGGGCCCGCAGCCCCGGGGCCTGTGGTGGGCGGCGTGGTGGCCAAAGGCTCCCCGCGGGGCACGCCCTCCCCCCAGGCCCCCGCGGGGAGCCCGGCCGGGCCCAGGCCCTCGGGGGGCCCCGTGGGCGGCGGAGCCCTGACGCCCGTGACCAACAGCTCCCCGGCGGGGTGGTCCCCGGCCCAGGGCCCGGCGGCCGGCAGCCCCCGTCCCGCTGCGGCCCCCAGAGCCCCGGGCCCGCTCCCGGCCACACAGCCGGCCCGGGCAGCCTCCCCGGCCCCGGGCAGCGCGGGAGCCCCGGCCTGGACCCCCGCGGCCTCCCGGACGCAGCAGGCCCGCGAGAGGTTCCTGCTGGCGCCCGGGGCCCCCAGCCCGGGGCCGGCCGGCAGGGCCCCTGCCGCAGCCCACACGCCCTCTGAGGCCAGCCGCAGGGAGCAAGCGCGGAGCTGTCTCCGGAAGGCCCTGCCCGGGCCCCGCGGGGCACAGGAGCCAGGCAGGTGCGTGGGGGAGGAGGACGGGGTGCCCGTCTGCCCAGGGGGATCCCGGAGGCCGGAGGGGTGGGATGGCTGGGGTTCTGGGCCACTGGCCATGTGGTGGTGAGGCCGCACCCTCCAGCCTCGGCTTCCTCCTCTGGGAAACGGGAGGATGAGACGGAGCCAGAGTGCTCGGTGGGCGGTGGGAGGGGCCACGGCTACCATCTGAGCTGCCGTCCACATGCCCTTGGGGGGCGGGTACAGCGGCTCTGCCACGGGGCCCCCAGGGGGCTCGGTCCTGCTGGGGACCCTGTTTGACCCGGGCATCACCTATCAGCCGCATGCCCCTGCCCCTGCCCCCGCACACACGGAGCAGGTGCCACCACGGGGGGTGGTCGTGCCACTGTCCTGGGCTGACCCGCCTCGGCTGCTGTGCGGCAGCACTGGGCGGGGAGGGGGGGAGATCGGCTCTTGGGGAGGGTCCTTCCTGCTCTTCCAGCTTCCGGTGCCCGGGCACCTCCTCCCTGTGCCTGTCTTCACGTCTGTCCTGTGTCTGTCTGCTCTTCTGTCTCGTAAGGACGAGCCATGGACTTAGGGCACCCTAATGCAGGATGGCCTCACCCTCAGAT
Source organism: Pipistrellus nathusii (assembly GCA_963693515.1). Taxonomy (NCBI): domain Eukaryota; kingdom Metazoa; phylum Chordata; class Mammalia; order Chiroptera; family Vespertilionidae; genus Pipistrellus; species Pipistrellus nathusii. Next base: position 96,668,297 of record OY882862.1, read on the forward strand.
TCACTGGCACAGCCTGTCCATGCCGGTGGACGGGGATTGTGGGGGACACCACTCAGCTCACTCCTCACCTAGCGAGTAAGGAGATGCGGCGCCTGGCTGGCATGCGCCACTGCCTCGTGCTGCCTCTGCCAGCGCGGCCCTTGGCTCCCGGGCGGCTCGGGACCAGGAGGGCAGCCAGGAGGCCCGGGCGGGCCACCGCTCTGTGCAGGTGGGGGGACGGGGGAACAGGGTGCTGTGCTCCTCGCACCCCCATACAAGATGTGTGTGTTTGGGGGTATTTTGAACTCATCGCACACCAGCCTTAAGCAGGAGAGTAAGGTCAGACAGTGCCCAGGAGGGTGGGCATTGGAACCAGCCACTGAGGGGAGACTGAGGGGCTTCTGCTGGCATCATGGGAGGGATTCCTGGATCCACCTGTGCCTGATACCCGCTCTCGCACCCACAGGCCTGCCCCAGCCACTGCCTCTGCTTCCAACGGCCTTCCCAGAGGTGAAGGGCCACAAGCAGGTCCATCGGCCAAGCTGCCACAGCCGGTGTCTCCCCCAGCCCTCAGCCCCCCTGCAAAGACGGAGCCAGCAGCCCCCCTGAGTGTGGGCACCACCACACGGGCATCCACGTCGCCCAAGGTGGGCAGGGTGAGCTCAGCGGCGCCCTCAGGGGGCAGCCGGGCAGCTGCTGACTCCAGGCTGAAGCCAGAGACCCCGCTGGCGAAGGGTGAGAGCCCACAGTGAGGGCACGGGGGTGGGGGTGGTCCCCGCACGGACAGTCAGCAGCCGCGGGCTTGCTGGATGCACTTACCTGTGCGCAGTTGGGCAGGGGAGGCCCCGAGAGGCTCTCAGCCTGGAGGCCGGGCTACAGGCCTGTGCCCGCCTCCCAGCAATGCTCCTTCCTGGGCCCTGGCAGGGGTGCCTGTGGCCCAGCCTTTTCCAGTCTCTCCCAGATCCCCCCAATATGGCTCCCCCCCCCCCAACAGGCCCAAGTGCCGGCTCCCAGAAGGACCAGGTGGATGGGCCGGCAGAGTGGAGGAGCCACCTGAGGCCCGTGGCGAAGAAGCACCCAGCTGAGAGGTGAGGGGCGAGTGGGCGGGCTGGGGCTCCTGGGCCTGGACCTGCCGCTGTGCCTGAGGTTTGTGCTCACGGGGCCCGAGCAGGAGCCCGGGGCCTGGCACATAGGAGGTGCTCAACAAATGCTCCCAGGGAAACACACCCAGCATTGCATCTGGGCAGCCAAAGCTAGCTCTGTCCGAAGGATGGGACATTTCACACCAGCCCGAGGGGTCACAGCAGCCTGTCCCTGAGTGACAGGGGACAGTTCACACTGGCTCACACCCGCCTGAGTGACAGGGGACAGTTCACACTGGCTCACACCCGCCTGCGTGACGTGGGGCTGTGTTCCCATTGGGAAACAGAAGGCAGGAAGGCAGGCGGCTGATGGGTCCATCATAGGGCCTGGAATCCTCACCTGTGTGAACCGGCCTCAGTGGCCGAGGGACAAGAACACTCAGTGGGCCTGACCCCGAGCCCGGGCCACCTGTGGGGGAATCAGGGCGGAGGGTGGGGTGCATAGACACACCTGTGCTCTGGGAGGGTCCCAGGAGGCAGGGGTGTGGGCCTTGGAGCCCTCACACCACACGCAGCCGTCCTCTGCGGTGTGAGTGCCTCAGGCGTGTTTGGGTGCGGGGCACCGCCCTTTCTCTGCTGACCTCCTGTCCTCTGCCCAGGGCCCCGGAGCCGATGGAGCCACGGGGCCCAGGGAAGCCGAGGGCGGGGGCTGAGCCCCAGAAGGCCCCTGGGAGCTCCGAGGGGGGCGTCTGCATCACCCTGACCCCCGTGCGGCCCGACAGGACTCCAGGCCCTGCTGGCCTCCAGCCCAGCCACTCCGGTAATTCCCGGCAGGAAACCAGGGTCCCAGTGACCTCCCCGCCCAGCCAGGGGACAGGGCCTAGGGGTCGCTTCTGGGGGCAGCGTCCAGGTCTGGGGCTGTGGGTTGTGCTCCGGGGAGGGGAGAGGGAGAGGGGTCCTGGTGGGCAGTGTGTGTGTGCACATGGTGTGTGCACGGGTGAGCACGTGTGTGCCTGTACATGTGCACGTGTGAGTTCACACCCTCTTCCTGTGTGGCCTTGAGCGGCCACTGGCCCAGAGCTGTGTGAGGATTCTGCCCATGCTGCTGCTGTGGCTGCCAGCTGCGCCCGCACCGAGAGCCATGGGGCCGGGCTGGGAGCCGGGGGGCCAGGCTGGGAGCCGTGGGCCTGGCAATGGGAGCCGTGGGGCCGGGCTGGGAGCCGTGGGCCGGGCTGGGAGCCGTGGGCCAGGCTGGGAGCCATGGGCCTGGGGTGGCCCCGCTCGGGGAGGGGATGGCCTGCTGGCCCCATGTCAGGTCTGTCTCGTCCACAGCAGCCGCCTCCCCAGCAGCGCCCTCCCCGTCCGGCCGCAGGAAGCTGGTGGTGCCCCCCAGCCTGGACCTTTCTGACAGCTGGCTTCAGCCCAGGCCCCCGCGGCAGGAGGCCCCGGTCCAGGGCCCGAAGGACAAGCCTGGTCAGCCGGGCGGGCCGTTCCTGCGGGGGCGCGGGCGAAGGGGGACTTAAGGGTGACGGGAGCCCTCTGGCTGAGAGGAGGGAGGCACGTGGGGCCGGAGGTTGCAGGAGGCCGAGCCATGCGGTCCCGGTGGGACGGTTGGGGCGGGGAGGGGGGCTGGACAGTACCTGAGTCACAACCCCTGGAGGGTGGTCCTGGTGGTGCTGAGGGCGCCGCCCTGCAGGAGGCGGGGCCTGTCTCTGTCTCTGGGCTCTGCCCAGGGGCCTGCTGGGTGGACAGGGAAGCTGGGAGGGATAGAGCTGGGTGAGTTGTTGGGGTCAGACCCGGGCCCAGCACACTCACCCTGTCCTCCTCCCCTTCTCCAGGGAGGCCCTTGGGCCCAGCCGACACCCCCGCCTCCCCTGGCAAGGCGGTGACCTCCCCGGTCAGGGTGAGTAGGCCGTGCGGGCGTGGCCAGGAGCTCAGCCTGGACCGGGCGGCCCTCACACCCCTTCCTCCACAGCTGCACCCCGACTACCTGCCCCCCGAGGAGATCCAGAGGCAGGCCCAGCAGATCCAGCGGCAGCTGGACGCACTGGAGCTCAGGGGCGTGGACCTGGAGAGGCGCCTGCGGGCGGCCGAGGGGGGTGAGCGGCCTCTCCCCACCGCCCTGCCCTCCCCGCCGGCCCAAAGCCAGCCTGTGGGCCCCCAGCCCGGGGCCGCCTCAGGGCCCTGCCCCCCCTCCCCGTGCCAGCCCCCCCTCCCCGTGCCAGCCCGTCTCCTCCGCAGACGCCTCTGAGGACGCACTCATGGTGGACTGGTTCCGGCTCATCCACGAGAAGCAGCTGCTGCTGCGGCTGGAGTCAGAGCTGATGTACAAGTGAGGGCCCAGCCCCCCGGGCCTCCTCCCCTCCCCCTCCTGCCCTCCTCCCCCCTCCCCTCCCCACCCCCTTCCCCTCCCTCCCCCTCCCGCTTCCTTCCCCTCCCCCTCCCCTCCCCACCCCCTTCCCCTCCCTCCCCTTCCCCCTCCTCCCCTCTCCCCCCTCTTCTTCCCCTCCAACCTCCCCCTCCCCTTCCCTTCCCTCCTCCCCCTCCCCTTCCCTTTCCCCTCCCCTCTCCCTCCTCTCCTCCTCCTCCCCCCTCCAACCACCCCTCCCCCTCCTCTCCCCTTCCTTCCCCTCCCCCTCCCCCTCCCCCTCCTCCCCCCTCCCCCCTCCCCCTCCACCATTCTCCCCCTCCGCCCTCCCCCCCCTCGCTGTCGCACCTCACACTGTCCCCCGCAGGGCCAAGGACCAGAGCCTGGAGGAGAAGCAGCTGGACATCTTGGAGGAGCTGCGCCAGCTGATGGCCCGACCGGGTGCGTCCCCCTCCCCCGGACGCCCTGCACTGCGCTGTGGGGGAGCGCTGTGGGGAGGGTGTGTGTGCTGCTGGGAGTTATGGGTCCTGTGGCCGAATGGCTTGGTTCCCACTGTTTCCACATCCCTGCCCACTCCTCTCCCTCTGTCCTCCTCTTCCTCCTCTGTCCACACTGGGCGTCCTGCGAGGAGGGTGAGGCGGCCACGCGGTCCTTCCCTCTCCCCGCCATCCGTGCTCCTGAACTCAGCGCGCACAGCCTCTGCCCCAGGGGCCGGGGCCGCCCCTCCCGCAGGGGGCGCTGCTCTGAGGGGGGTGCTCCGCTGACCGGCTGCCCCTCCAGAAGGTCTGAAGTCGCCCCGGGACCGGCAGCGGGAGCAGGACCTGCTGACCCAGTACGTGAGCACCGTCAACGACCGCAGCGACATCGTCGACTTCCTGGACGAGGACCGGCTCAGGTGCGGGGGGCGGGGGCCGGGGGAGGGGCCCCGGGGGAGAGGGGGCCGAGTGCGGGGGACCTGAGTGGGGGGGGGGGCCCGGGGGAGGGGGTCTGCAGCCAGAGCGGCTCTAGCTCGGGAGTGAGGGTGACTGGGGGGACGTTTGCATTTCAGAGAGCAGGAGGAGGACGAGGTGCTGGAGACCATGATCCAGAGGCTGGGTAACCGGGTCTGCACGGGGGAGGGGCCTGAGGGGAGGAGCCTGAGGGGAGGAGTCTGAGGGGAGGAGTCTGAGGGGAGGGGTCTGAGGGCAGGGGCCTGAGGGGAGGGGCCTGAGGGCAGGGGTCTGAGGGGAGGGGTCTGAGGGGAGGGGTCTGAGGGCAGGGGCCTGAGGGGAGGGGCCTGGAGGGACCCTGAGGGAGGGGCGTGAGGGGAGGGGTCTGAGGGGAGGGGCCTGAGGGGAGGGGCCTGAGGGGAGGGGTCTGGGAGGAGGGATCTGAGGGGGAGGGGCCTGAGGGGACGGGTCTGAGGGGAGGGGCCTGAGGGGAGGGCCCTGAGGGGAGGGCCCTGAGGGAGGGGTCTGAGAGGAGGGCCCTGAGGGAGGGGCCTGAGGGGAGGGCCCTGAGGGGAGGGGCCTGAGGGGAGGGGCCTGAGGGGAGGGCCCTGAGGGAGGGCCCTGAGGGGAGGGCC